>JBCFYV010005107.1:0-43200 GCA_039000515.1 Timema cristinae
TATTTTTCTTGAAACTATTATGGCAAGATAAAATTGTCATGAGAGTGCGAATAATAACTTTAAAAGGAACTGGGGATTCGTGGGGATGGGGGGCGCGCGCCTCCGCGCCTTAGGGACGAGCCGCCCCTGTTTTTCACTAATATTTTAAGGCAGGTTCTGTGATGGACGTGTGGAAGTCAAGAACTACACTAAGGCTTTAATACCCGTGTCCTGATGCCGTTTTTCAAATCTAAAAAATATGATCGCTTGTTGCAGTTATGGCCGTACTTAATACTATATCATCTTTGCTGATCATTCCATCAATTATAAGGCAGTTGAATAAAAAAAATATCAATTTTATATGGTGCATTTTTAAAATGCATTTTTAACTAAATTTAATATTACGTGTAAGCTTACATAAGTACTTTTAATTGTTTTTATAAATAGTAGTATTAAAATAACTTGCTAATTTCATAGTTTAACTATGATCCACTAGAGACCTATAAATTCTTAGGTTATTCTAACAGATAGAAATTGAAAGAATAGTTTACAAGGAATACAGACTCATTAGCATGGGAAACATAGGACGGGTCTGAACCTTTATATTTTTGGGGGGATACATTATATACATCTTTGGGCAGGGTGGGGGTCAGGGGGCCACATATTATTTATAGCTTGGAGGAAAGGTGCGAGGGGGGGGGGAAGAGGGACATATTATTTATAGCTTGGGGAAAGGTGGGGGAGAGGGGTGGGTGATATATTATTTCAAGCATTGGAGAACAAACATATAATTTCCAACTTTGAACACATTTCATTAATATTACTTCTCATATAACATAAATGTGGCCAGATAGAATATTACTCTTTAAAAATTTAGTTTGATTATCAAATACTGGGAGTTGAACATTAATAAAAATTCAGGATGTCCATTACATCCTGGCCCCTAATTTAAGATTTGTTACGCCCCTATACAGCATTTATTTTAGGCCCTTTCATCCCTCCCTCCTCACAAACACCAACATCACTTCTCATAGATATTTCAGCATTCACTAGCAGAACTTGTACAAAATACTATTTATTTTTCAATTTTTTGAAGTCTTGTGACATCAATGAATAAAGCATACAAACTGAAACATAAAAGAAGTATAAAAAAATATTGTGCAGAAAAACATTCCCGTGCTTTATTGTTTTGGTATCCAAGCTGAACTACTTATTACGTTCAAGTTTGAAATAGTTTTATTATTTAAATATTATTTTACACTCCCGAAAGTTTGCCGCCCTGCAGATGCACATGATGTAGGTACGTCGACGTGCCTAAAAATGGGCTTAGATTACGTTCCAAATTAAGACAGGACTAGAATGTTTCTCATAATATTGCTCATTATTTGAAAATTGCTTTAGGCACTTGATTTATTCATGTTATGTAAATAGTAACAACTTTTATTTAAGTGAACATTGACGTCACCAAACACATTCTTACTTCTTACTTTAACAAGATAATATATATATATATTATATATACACACACATTAAAAACATTACAACATACTCATATAAACATGCAGGGTCTCTTTTTACACCTATAACTATAATTGCCACCATGTGTTCTCAAGCCGCAGATTCAAATATAGAAACTGTGGCCCCTTAAACATGGCGGTAGCTTAAAGTTTTAATATCTAACTTTAAATACATATAATTCGATAATAACGGCAGACCCAGGTTCCACACTTATGCAGGGTCATTATAGACATATAGAACTATGATCCCCACTATGTGTGCTCATTCCGCAGATTCAAATACAGAAACTGTGGCACCTTTAACGGGTGGTCGTGCAGTGTTAATTTCGAGTCCAATATGGTTTGAAGGCATATATCGAAAATAATGGCAGAACCAGGATACACACTTATGTAGGGTCTTTGTATACATGGAGAACTATAATTCCCACCATGTGTGCTAGCTCAGATGATTCAAATATAGAAACTGTGTACCTTAAATTAGCGCCCAACAGCTCTGTATTCGGTTAATATAGTTTAAAGGCAATCAATCTGAAAATGACGGCAGACCCAGGTTACACACTTATGCAGGGTCAATATAGATTTATAGAACTATGATCCCCACCATGTGTGTTCATTCCAGATTCAAATATAGAAACTGTGGCACCTTAAACTGTGGTCCACAGTGCTAATTTAAAGTCCAATATAGGTTTGAATGCATGTATCCAAAATAACGGCAGAAACAGGATCCCCACTTATGTAGAGTCGTTATATACATGTAGAACAATTATTCCCACCATGTGTGCTAGCTCCGCATATTCAAATATAGAAACTATGTACCTTAAACTAGCAATCCTATATATAGCTCTGTATTAGGTTAATGTTGTTAAGTTTTTAATAACATTCTTATGATACCTAGTGCATTCTAAGAATTAATTTTAAACTAATATTTGACTCTAGTGCCCTCTATGCTATTTTTTAAAACTAATTATCTATTTATTGCCATCTATTATAAATTTTGGAACTAATAGAAATTTTGGAACTAAATATGCTTGGTTCCTATTATTTTTCTAATGTTGGTTAAAAACGGTTAGTTTATTGTGGATGTGGTGAACTTCTGGGAGCTCTTTAAAAGACATTTCGTCACTATTACTATAATACAGGTACTTGTACAATATTATCAATTACATAGGCCTAATAATAATACTTTATTTATAATAATGTAGGGATCTTAATTGTGATAATGTTTTTAATACGATCAACTCCACATTAAAACATCTCTTCATCAAATGTAGGCAAGAATTGCCGGTTCAACATGAAAGTTGAGATAATGCAATAGAAGAGATGGTTATTTAATAAGTACTTAATAAATTCCACCATAAAACTCAGTAAGAAGACATCTTTAAAGCTATGTAGATGAATAATTTATTTTGTGTGAATGTCAGAAACATGTGAATAAGATTATGTAGTAACTAGCCGTATTGGAAATATCTAATACATCAGCTGTTAAACTAGCAGTTCTGAAAATTAATTTAATATGTTTTTGACTCAATTTTATTCTACGAATTGCATCTTACTTGTCCGGGCTACATTCATACATAATATTTACACTTCTGTTATGGACGAGGATGGTTGAATCTTTAGGAAGTTTATTGTTGAATCCATAGGAAGCAAGTACACCCTCATTTGTATTGAGGGAGAGGGAAAACAATTTAAGTAAAATCCTTCACTATACTCTTCTGGGATTTGAAGCTCGATCTCCTATTACTAACAATTTAACTTTTTGCGAGAGTGACTTCTTATACCAGTTGTATACAACCATTGGTACGCGATTACATAATATATATTATATAAGTCTCTATTAATATATTGTTTTGATGATAAACAAAGAATAATCCATGCCAGGTTTAGGTTTAGCCACAAGAGACCCGGACGTAAGGACATACGATCTCTCTCCTAGATGTATCTTATAGAACAAGGGAGAAGCCTTATAAGTCACACACATGCCACCGGGTGTCGCACGAACACGATCTGGGTGGAACGCTTACATGAAAAATTACACCTTAAATTAAACTTTTACAACGCAGTAAACGTAATGTTGAAGAAATCATTTTCACTTACAAGATCTAGTTGTGTATTTTACCCTTTATTTAATGTTGCCATTATTTTTCAATGTCTGTATTTTAAATACGAATATTAGCTCGCTCTTAGTAAATATAATAATCACTAATCATAATGCTCCAACACGTCATAGATAGGGCTGTGGGGAGTGAGAGTTAGAAACAATTTGGGTGGAGTCGGAGTCTGAAAAAAATGTACCGATTCTCACATTGGCTTCAAAATTAAAATTTATATTACAACAATATATGGTAACTATATAATTTTTATTTTATACTACTTTTATTTCTTAGGATCTATATTTGTAATTTTAATTGACATATTTACTCGATTATACATTCACACTACCAAATAACCTTCCATGAAGTCATTTGTATTGCATCATTTCTTGTAAATTTGTTATTACTAATCAATTTACTTTAACAATTTATGAAGTAGTCAGAGTTGGACAGTTAAAAAAAATAGAGGAGTTGGAGTAAAAAGAAAGTATCTAATATTTCCAAAGCCATGTTGTTCATTATAATGTCATAATGAACGTTGATAAGTCAACAGCTCTCTTGAAACTTGCAGTGCATCTTGTATGCTGTCTAATACAAGCTATGATACAAACATAAATTTATTGATTAGCAAATTACAATATGTATTAAATCAATATAAAAATATTTATCTGAGTTTTTATTAACAAATAATCCTCGTTTAATTTACAGATTTTTTTTTTCACTTAAGGTGTTAGTTGCTTTCAATGTTCTTACCATGAGTTATTAAAATTATATTATCCAAGACACTCAGATTAACAATTTCATATATTTTCTCACTTCCTTAAAATTGAGGCAGTATTAAATTATTTTACAATTTGATTTGAAATATCCATTACATTCTTGATTACTTTAACAAGTCGTGATTTTTAAATAATCTTTATAGAAAATAAATAAGGTGTGACACAGTGTATAGCAAAGTTTTATCATATCTCTATGATAGAATATGTATAACTTGCAGTATCTACCAACAATTTGGGGGTATAAAGTTGTGGAGGAATTATATCTAGTGGTACATGAGCATTATAGGTTTAATACCATCGACTTGAACTGCGGTGCTACCGAAATAGGTTTAACTCAATTGTTTACACATATAATCCAATTACAACTCCTCTCTTTCAATAGAGATACTTTAAAACCCTCGTCTTGAAGAAATAACTCTTTTAGTAGATACACCCTAATTTTTGGTAAATAAAAGATTGGATTTTGGTTGGGACGTGTAACAGAATATATTTTATTTTAATTGATATACTAGTTCAACAAGTAAACTATTTGGTTATGTTTAAACATCTAACTTATCAAATATTACATCCATTACTGTTTCAAGCCCATGGCCTGGGTCAATATTTATTCAAGTCAAATAGCCTTTTATTCAAATCAGTAGGCTAAGCTTGTCATAGCTTCAGATGACTTATAATCTAACTCAAAACAGGCGCAACATCTAGCCCTCGGGCGTTAATTTATCAATGTGGGAGGGTACACACATTCTCATCAATGACAAAGTTTCGGCCATGCCGGGAATTGAACCCGGGACCTTCTAGCTCATTAGGCGGACACTCCACCAACTGAGCTAAAGTATCGGACGTCTTAACATACTAAACATAGGAGATTAAAAATTTACATATAACTTGGCTTTTAAATGTTTATTTTATTTTATTCTCCTTTATTTGATAACAATAGGACCTTTATAATGTCTGGTTTAGAGTCTAAAACACATCTTGTATCAATGTTCTTTGTTCGAGAAGAAAAAACTTAATAGCAACGGCGTATGAAGATAGTTTTCTAAAGGACAAGTGTCTGTTAAAAATAGTCACTACAACTTTACTGATTCTAAATTAAAAGCTCAAAACCAAATAAATTCCATGAAAAGGTTAAATTTAATTTTATTTTGCGAATTTGTTATGAATCCAAAAATGGTACAATATTCTTGCAATATGATTTGATAGCTATTTGTATGTTATAAGTAAATGTTTGTATAACCATTCGGTATAGTTTTAATCTTTTCCCTTTCTGTCCACACATTAGGCAAGATATAGCAATCAAGTTTCAAGGAGTGGCACATACAAACTTGATGGCGTCAGTCTGCAACCGAATGGCTGCCATTGGTGGTAAGGATAGTGCCCACAAATTCACCTGCAGAAGTTTGCACTATATTCGCCAACAGATGGCATCCACACGATTGTTTTAGCTCGATTGATGATTGATGCGATGGAGTTCTTAGCTACAAAACATCGAATATGGAAAGTATTTTGTTTAATAAACTATGGTCAATCCATATAATTAGATCTATAAATCCCAAGTTGCATAAAATATGCCGTATTTATCTTTGAAACTATGAATGAGCCATTTTGAATTTTAGCCCATTTTTGTGACAATAAATTAAATATCCTCATTTAAGCAAAAGCAACGCTCTCATATCGTCCCAGTAAATGTGAAAGGCTGTAAAATAATTTTCATTCCCCTGTGTTCTATTAATATTAAATTCCAATGTGAAATACACATCTTTATACAAATCCAACTTGTCTTTTAGGTAAATCAAGATAAATTAGTTGTGAGTTCTTAATAACTACACTAACTTTAACAAGATGGAGGGAGAGACATCTGTGAAGATTGAACCAGAGGAAGACTTGGAATATAATCTACTGCATGATGAGAAGTTTGAAATTAAGGTATAGTTTGGTGAACACTGCATTTACTATTATTACAGGTTCTAGCTACAGTATAATTCAGTTTAATTAACATTTTATATAGCTGATGATTTAAAATCTGTCTGATAATCTCAACACCATTAGTCCAGAGATGTTATGGTAAACCACTAATAAATCACATGAGTAAAACTACCATCCAATGAACTTAGGCGAGACACAAACCACAACCCTCCACCTCGGTCACAGGCAATCCAGTTATTGTGAGATTAATTGCTTAGATTAGTGGAAGAGGAAGTCTTTTTTTGAGAGAAAGTCTACCCGCCTATGCTTGGAGAGATATTGGAATATTCTTTAATAAAATCCACCCTCATCATACTCGACCGAAATTCGAACATTGATTTCCCAGTCATTGGCAGTACTTTCTAATACGAGAATGACATTTTAGACCAGATGGCTATAAAAGCAGGTTAAGTTTATGTTTTTCATCAATGTTTTCTAGCAATTGATATTTATCATCTTTCACATAACTCACCATGTATAGAATTTTTTATTTTGTTTAAAAACCGAATCAATATAACACATGTTTGAATTATGTTCAGTACATCACACTACACTTTGAAACATTTCACAAAATATTTATTCTTAAAACTCTGTTTATTTACTTGGTCTTTAAAATCCCTATGATCTAATGCTTGTTTCTATTATCTAAAATTGTTTGTTATACATCTATTGTTTTTAAGATTTTTAATATAAAAATGGGTTTTGTTACATAGTCTTTATAAAACTCTGGTTTATAAAGCATGTTTTTATATTCTTATATGTGTTTAGTATACATTTCTATTCTTTAAATCATCTCTTGTTTCCTGTTAGTCTGAAATTGATCTTCCAATAAAATCAGAGGAAGCTTTTAAAGAAGAATTCAAATATAAGCAGCCAGATAGTTGGGCAGGACCTATAACATTTCCACCTATTAAAGAGGAACTTCCAGTGAGTAAAATTCTGATCCAAAACTTTTTCAACCATGTCACATTAGTCGTTTGGGCTATAACAAAATTATAAATTGTAATTTGTTATGTTAGATATAAAAAACACCTGATTGTGGAGTATTTTTTCAAATTTCAATTACTTTTGTGTTATACGTTTTCTTAAATTATTAATAATAGATGTCATTGATATATATATATATATATATATATATATATATATATATATATATAGGGTAGAGAGAGAAAAAAACAAATAATATGGTTATTTCGGGTTTTAGTGACTCTTTTTAGTGAACATTCAGCCATATTGAACCTAATTCATTAATCTTGAGTCACATATATTTCAACATGTATTATAACAAATTGAGATGGATTTAACTTTCAAATAACCATATACCTATTTTTTTAGACGATATTAAATTTTATTGTAATTAGGTGATTATTGTTTTATTAAATTTGCTCTTGGGAAGAATATACAAATAAGATGTAGTATTTAGCATTTATATTTAGTATTTTTAAAATGTTGGTTATTAATGGCATGACTAGAATTAGGGATTGAGAGTAAGTTTTAAGATATATCAACACCATTAGTCTAAAAAAGAGTACAGGTAAACCATCAATAAATTACATGTGTAAAACCACCCCCCAATGGACCCAGGAGAAACAGAAATCTCAACCCCTTCAAAATCCAGTTATTGATAGATGGATGGCATAAACTGGTGTAGGGTTGCAGTTAATTTTGTGTTAAGTCATCATTGTTCTCTAAAAATTGTTGGGTTGTAAGCCAGTTTCATACAGCTCACCAGTTTTGGAATTTTTTTCAATATTTTTTTTTTCTAAAATTGGCTCAGTAAAACATGATGTTTTAAAAAATGTTCACTATATCACACTATGATTTGAAACATGTTTACCTTAAGTCTATTGGTTTTAAACATGTTTGATATAAACATCTGTTCTGTTAAATGCTCTTTATAAATTTCTGGTTTAAAACCTTTCTTGTTTCATGTTAGTTTGAAGTTAATCTTCTAATAAAATCAGAGGAAGGTTTTAAAGAAGAATTGGATCACTATCAGCAGCCAGAATGTTGGCCAGGCCCTACAACACTTCTACCTTGGAAAGGGGAACTAACTGTAAGTAAATATTTTTAACCATTGGTTTTTAAATCACTTTTTATTACCTATCTGCGCTATGGGCAAAAGTTTAAACTGTAAATACTTTTGGTGAATACTTGATAAATAACTATTCATAAAATGGAATTCAATTTTTTATTTGGATAAATTCTATTATATGCTATTTTTATAAATTAATGCATTATAATTGTTGAAATTTTGTATATGAATTATGACCAAAACGGTGCTATCGTATTCTTGACTAGATCCATAATGAGTATTTGATATTTATTTCTCCAAGCTAAGTTAATTGTAAAATAAGCTATTCCTACATTGTAACTAAACCTACTTTCAAATTAAAACATATTCATTGGGGTCAGACCAATTTCCTTAAGGTTTTTTCGTTAGTCGATCGGAATATTAAAGTAGATCCCAAGAAATGTTTGTGTCGATTTTTACATGTTGTAAATAAACTGCTTCACATGTCTTTTACCAATTCATAAAACAAATCTTTCTTCTTCTTGGATTTATTCAACAGTGATTTCAGATGCTTGGCGTCTTCAAATCCAATATCTAACTTTTCTCATTAAACTTTGCTTTACTTTTAATGTCTGTTTGGGAAATTGATTAATTGAATGCCTCCAAATAATATTTATTAACTGTTGTATCTTTAAAAAGGTATTGTGAGTTATCTGGTGGCCCTAAAAATTGTCATAGGGTCTTTTGTGTACAGTAAGATTTTCTCATAGTTAGTTATTTTTGATCATTGCTCATGATTGTGTTTCATATATACCATGTTGCTTGTAATCATAGGCTGCATAATTCATGGTAACTTATGGTTGGACCTCAAAAAATCTGTTTTTTTTTAAATTACTAAAATTGAGAGGTCTTGCTGGTAAGGTTTGTTCTCTGCTTAAGTTAGAGTAGAAAAGGTAATCCTTATACGCATCCTTGGAAGATCCTGATTTTTGGGAGGGTCCACCACTGATGAATTTTAATTGAGTGCTATGTATTTACACTTAACAGGGGCGTTTGTCCCCAGATCTAGATGTATTGTGTCCTTCTGACAATCTTAGACTTATACTCAGTTATAAAATTCGTATTCACTTTTTTATCGACATTGACTATGTTATAGAGTTCGGACTTCTCTCAATACCTTTGTTTTCAGGAAATTCTTATGTAATAATGACAATTAATTTTATTGGTTTTTATGAGGCTAACCTTTTAATATAGCTTTCACTCAGTTCTATTACTAATATTTTATATTCTCTTAGCACGTTTTGTATTCCTTCTAAATAATAGATCTTACATATTATTATTGTTGATCAACTATTATGGGATCCACCCATGATTTTTTGAAACTACTGTTTCGAATATTGATATGACTTTCTTTCGGAAAATTTCATTATAGTAATGTACATTATATCTTAATAAGTAATTATATTTATTGAATAATCTTTGAATTGCTTAAACTATCTGTACTTTTCCTCATACATGTTTTTTTTTTAAATATATTTCGTGGTCGATATCACCACCATGTACCAATACATATTTAATCTCGTCGTTCCCTCACGAGGTAGCCAAGAATATGTGCATATAGCTCAAATAACAACAATTCTGTACTGCTTTATCAACATCACCCAATCGTATAGGTCTATGCTCTTTTATTTATAAAAACCTTAAGGTTTGTTTATTTACACATTCTTCAACAGGTCTTACATGTCCTCTCCCTTTTAATCTACACATTCTTCTTAATATATTTGTTCCATCACCTGATTCATACTCTTCTTCTCAACATGCCCAAACCAATCATTATCAGAAGACTCTTTCATAAGTTTTCACAAATATTTTAGATATTTCATTCCGACCCCAATCACCTGGCTATTGTGTTTCTACTTACAAACATACACAACAATGTTGGCGTTAAAATTGATACTGACATCTTTGCCTCTTTCATTAATACATAACTAATAATAAAAATCTACACAAATCCATCACTCTCAGAGATACATTTACTCGTTTGTCGATTTTCCCAACCCTACTTCCATTTTTATCGAAAATTCTGCCTCGATACTCAAAATCACTACCGTGCTTAAAGATTTCCAATATGTTTTATTTATTTGTACTCTTTCTAATCCGAATGACTATTTAATTTTCAATGAACACAATTTACATGTTTTTTTGACAAAGTTATTTTATTTAATTTCTTTATTACAGAAACTTCAAGAAAACCTCACATTATCAATTCCGATAGAACAATATTGTACTTCTCATACTAAAAGCAATGGCATAATTATGAAGAGATTTAAATGTATCAAACATGGAGGGTCACAGAACAATAAACTATGCGAAGAAAAAGGTTGCTCTAAATGGGATCAGAAGGGAGGTAAATGTATCAAACACGGAATGACACAGAACATTAAACTATGGAAAGAAGAAAGTAGCGATAAAATATCATCAAATAGAAGAAAATGTTGGAGACATGGAGCGTCTAATGCCCTAACACTATGTAAAGAAAAAGGGCGCACTAAACCGTCGTTAAAGGGAAGTAAATGTGTGAAACATGCTGGAACGCAGGCCAAAAAACAATGTTATGAAAAAGAGTGTGATAAAAAAGCTAGGAAGGGAGGTAGATGTATTAATCATGGAGAAACCAGTATTATAAAGCCATGCAATGTAGAAGGGTGCTTTAAATATCCTTTGAAGGAAGGGACGCAGAACTCGAAACTATGTAAAGTAGAAGGATGCACTAAACGGGCTCTGAAAGGAGGTAAATGTTTAAAATATGGAGGGACTCAGATCATAAAACAATGTAAAGAAGAAGGTTGCATTAAACAGGCTAGGAAAGGAGGTAGATGTATCAAACATGGAGCGACACAATGCATAAATTATTGTAAAGAAGAAGGATGCGACAAAAGGGCTCAAAAAACAGGTAAATGTAGAAAACATGGAGGGACTCGGACCAAAATAACATGTAATGATGAAGGGTGCGACAAATGGGCTCATAAAGGAGGTAAATGTATAAAACATGGAGGGACTCGGACCAAAATAACATGTAAAGAAGAAGGGTGCGACAAATGGGCTCAGAAAGAACGTAAATGTATAAAACATGGAGGGACTCGGACCAAAATAACATGTAATGAAGAAGGGTGCGACAAATGGGTAACGAAAAGAGGTAAATGTACAAAACATGGAGGGACTCGGACTAAAAAATCATGTAATGAAGAAGGGTGCGACAAATGGGCAACGAAAAGAGGTAAATGTACAAAACATGGAGGGACTCGGACTAAAAAACCCATGTAATGAAGAAGGCAGCGCTATCCAGGCTCAGTTGGGAGGTAAATGTATAAAACATGGAAAGTCACAGAGCAGATACCATTGTAATGTAGAAGGGTGCGACAAAAGGGCTCAGAAAGTAGGTAAATGTATAAAACGTGGAGGGACCCGTATCATATATCATTGTAAAGTAGATGGGTGCTATAAATTGGCAATGAAAGGAGGCAATTGTATAAAACATTGAGGGACCCGTATCATATATAATTGTAAAGAAGAAGGGTGCAATAAAAGGGCTCAGAAAGGAGGTAAATGTAAAAAACATGGAGGGGCCCGTATCATATATCATTGTAAAGAAGAAGGGTGCGACAAAAGGGCTCATAAAGGAGGTAAATGTATAAAACATGAAGGGACTCGGACCAAAAAACCATGTATTGAAGAAGGGTGCGCTAACCAGGCTAAGTTGGGAGGTAAATGTACAAAACATGGAGGGAACCTTAGCAGAAAACATTGTAATGGCGAAGGGTGCGACTAAACGGCTCAGAAAGGAGGTAAATGTATAAAACATGTAGGGACTCAGACTAAAAAAAACGTGTAATGAAGAAGGGTGCGCTAACCAGGCTAAGTTGGGAGGTAAATGTAGAAGTATGGTGTGACTCAGATCAACAAACCATGTAAATAAGAATGTAAGTCCAAACGGGCTTTTGGAGGGAGATAAATGAATAAATAATTTAGAGATTTAAACTATACATCTATTTAAAGTTTCATAAAGGAGGTAATGCTATCAAACTGACCCAGGCTAAGAAACCATGTAAAGAATAAGGGTGCTCTAAATGAGCTAAAAATTGAGGAAATTGTATCAAACTTTGAGACCTGAGGTAAATAGATCATCATTAAAGTGGTGCTATAAAGACTCTTTACGAGGAGGTGAATTTTTTAAACTTCGAAGTACTCCAGACAAGAGACAGTCTAAAACAAATGCTGATCAAAATTATCTAGGAATAGAGCAAAATTTACTAAACATGG
Source organism: Timema cristinae (assembly GCA_039000515.1). Lineage (NCBI taxonomy): Eukaryota > Metazoa > Arthropoda > Insecta > Phasmatodea > Timematidae > Timema > Timema cristinae. Next base: position 12,668 of record JBCFYV010005107.1, read on the forward strand.
AGGGACCTAAGCCTGGAGAGCTTGTATAGAAGAAGGATGGCCTAACTCTAGGTAAAAAAAAACAACTGCAGGACACAACTGACTGGTCTTCTTGTATGTATAACTCATACTCTTATATGCACAATATATATTAAATATATATTGACCACTTTGCCGTCTTAATATTTGTTTGAAATACTTCAAATGTGTTTGAGCTGAATTGTTTTACATAGTGAAGGTAGTACTATTTATTGACAGTATGCTTGGCATCAACCTTTCTCTACCTGCACGAGCTAAAACTCTTCACGCCGATACGGCGTCGGTAATATTATTGTAAGTATTGTCTTGATTCTCCAATCTTGAAGTGTGTTTTTAGATCATTATCTTCGCTTGAGAGAAAACTTCTTTCTAACGGAAAGCAGTAAATTGATTAGAACTTTTTGGTGTTTCATGAAAAGTAAAAGAGTAAATATTTATGTAGAAATAATTTTGAAATAATTTATTCATATTTATTTGTTTTGTAAGCAAAGTATTGCAGTTACAAAAATTACTATATTTAAAAAATTGAGCTAGCTTTATTGATGTTCGAATAGTTGATTCAGACTTTATATTAGTAGGTAAATTCTTTTATATAAGAGTGGAAAATGTGAAGGATAAACATATGTAACTAGCAAAACTGCAGCGTAATTCTTATTTTTAAATCTAAATATAGCAGTGTTGGAGTATCAGATTACTTGATATATTTTAGAAACAACTATTCCAAATTAAGAAGCCATTGTTCTGAAAAGCTATTAATGTTTGGAATAACTTTTTAATTTTTGGTGATAATTTTCTGCGATTAAAATAAACAAAAATAATCTTAATGATAAATTGGAACATAAATATTGAAATTAATACCTTAGAAATTGGTAGATACTGCAAATAAACGATTTGATTAAGCAGAAAATATTCTAATTATCTGGAGCACAATCAGGATCAAATGAATTAGATTATAGAGGATGATTGGCATATAATTTTGGTGTTAGATTATTTTTAATAACTTTAAAATTTTAAACTATTTAAAATTATACTTTCTGTCGCGTAAATAATTTTCATGTATGTTATTTTATTTATGTAATAAAAATAAATGCATCAAAAATGTCACTAATCCACATTAACATCTTGATAAATGTAGTTATTTTAATGGAATATTTATTTATTTTAATTGTCCAGTGATAATGTTTATACTGTATGTATACTGCATCTTCAAGGGACAGGGAGAGGACGTACAAACTAACCAAGAAAATAAAGAAGAAAATTGCAGTGAGACCAATATGAAGATTGCACCATATATATATATATATATATATATGTGTGTGTGTGTGTGTGTTTGAATTTTCTCCAACCGGATGGCTTCATACACCAGATATCCATAAAAAAATAAGAGTTAACTGACAAGAGGTAAATTTTCATTAACGTCGGTACCTTTTTTTATTGGGATGACAGAAAGATAAATCAGAGGAGAACGATGAGAATATAATTTAATTAACTAAATAATATATATATATATATATAATTAACAATACGATCAAAAGTAATACTTGATAATCTTCAGTTAAACTACAACAAACAGCATAGTTTCATATAATCTCTTTAAAATATATAAATGCTCATAATAAACAGTTCAGAGGAGCAGTAATCTCCGAAAATATCTATATGAATCATTAATTATAGGCACACATACCAATAAAACTCATGACGCCCTTAAGATACTTGAGAGGAGGGTAATCGATTTAAGGTTTGGTAAGTTCAAGATCTATTAATAAATTTCCAGAAGACATTAGGCCTACATAACCTAAATATTTTATGGATGGTTTAGCCCAAGTGATCTTATCAGGATTCACAGTCAAACAGTTACGCAATCTACCTAGGACGTTTTCAAAATGATCAACGTATTCCTCAAGACTATCAGTTTAAGCACAGATGTCAATATAATTGAACTCATTTTTAAATTTAAGATCAACCAGAACATGGTCGAGAACACGACACAGTGCTTGTTCTACCCTAGCGGTACACGAATGAACTTGTACTGCTTTCATGACGTTACAAAGACCATATATTTCTTGGAAGATTCAGACAAAGAGCACTGCAAAAAAAATAGCATTGAGATCAATAACACTAAACACTCTAGCTCTACCTAGGTGTTGGAAGGCAGACTCCGCGCTAGACATGAGATAAGGGTCAATTTGGATATTTTAAGTTATCTTTTGGTAATCGACGACTAAGTGGTGTCCCTCACCATTTTAGGAATAATAAATGCCGGGCTAGCATAAGGCATCTTATAGGGTGAATTACACTTTTTTTCTCCAAATCATCAAACAGATCTTCATCTTTGGGGGAGCACAAGAGTACGAACCAGATCTAACCGGGATATTATTCTCAACAACATTCTCGTACGGGAAAACGTCACATCTCCCTAACCTAATAGTGAAACCGTCAAGGTACTTCTGTAGTGACGGTGAATAATTTCTTCACTATCACTCAAGTTCATAACTGAAGAGGTATTGGTGACATCATTGAAGGAAATACAAACTCTGGGCGAAAAACCATAAATCACTTCTCCACGTACCATGTTCAAAATGGCCCCAGTCTGCAAAAGAAAGTCGTTCCAGAAAATCACATCGTAAAGAGTGGAGGGGGGACAAAACAAATCTCGCTTCCAAATAAACCCAGCAATTTTTATAAATGGGGAAATTTGTTTATCAACAACTAACATATTTTCATTTCCCACTACAAAAACGGAACGTTCATAACCTTTTCCAATTTTTTCAAAAAACTCATAGCTGATAAATGAACCACATAAACCCGTGTCCAATAACGCGTTACCTACTTTAGAACCAATCTCAAACTGAATAAGGGTGGAAGGGGATTCTTACATCCATTAACCTTACGTGGAGTGGAACCACCACTAGCAATATGTGGCTACAAGTTTCCCGCAGGTGATTGGTGTTGGTATTGGCCGAGTTGGAGGCGACGAAAACATCTAACTTTAGATCTATCAGGAAGAGAGCTCGGTTTACTAGAGGGCAATCCCTGAGTTACATTGGTTGATGGTCTAATGGGTCAGGTTCCTGTCAATGGGAGGTTGCGTGCGCCTGCAGCAGAAGTGTTTTTATTATAGGAACTTGCTAAATGAGCCTCAAGATTGGCCAAATTGTGTCTTCAATATTAGACGCTAAACAATAAAGCTCTGAAAGGGTGCTAGATTTGAACGCAAATACAAATTGTTTATGGGTAAGGGGTGAAACATTCTCAAAAATTACTTCCACTCACTCTCTCTCTCTCTCTCTCTGTGTGAAACGCAGGTTTAATAATTCTGCAGCTTCTGATTTGGCCAGAATGAAAAGTCTAAAAGATTCCTGTGGGAACTGAAATCGGTGCATGAAATCCCTAAATAACTTTTCCTTCTCTCTCTTAGTAATCAGTGACTCAAGAACCTGATCCTTAACTTCAACTCACGAGGAACCTGACCGAATACCTTGTAAAAATATGTAGGTCAAAAAACCCCGAAGTTTTATCAATAAATAAAATAAAAAATTAAGTTTCTCCCACTAATTTTAGTTTATTCACTCTCGTTACTTCAAGAAGGAAGTTAAACAGGGCAGAACTTGACTGACCATCTCAAACAGCAAGATTTTGTTAACATTCTCCCGCTAATTTACTTTGAATTTTAGAGGAGGCAAAGGGTGCTGGTTGTAAGACCTCATTTATAAAAAGGGTAATTTTAACACCACCTTTTTCTTTTCCCTCGTTATCTACTGTGTGGCAACCTTCTAACTGTTCTGAAGAGTGTCGTCTCATCTCTAACTAATAATCTGACATAATAGGTTCATTGGACGTAACTCAAATGGTGATATAATAACGCCCTCATTTGGTGAGATAATAACGCCATCATTTGCACTACAGTTGAAACAGGGGGAGCCTTGCTTATGTAGATATCAGACTTTGAAGTGACCTTACTCGTACCCAAGGTGGAGCCTATGGCAGATTTTGGATATGAAACAGAAAAAAAAAAGTTATTTTATGTTCAAAGTGACGAAGCCAAACTGCAATAGTAGAGTGGCCCAGGATTTGTACCCATTCTTCCTCCTTAAGGCTGCATGAAGGTAGGACTGTTGGGCTGAGAAAAGAGCAAAAATAACACCTACTTTGGTACATTTTTCCAGGATTATGAAATATCGCAGGAGCACGTGGTATTTTTTATTTTGTAGTTCATATATATTTCTATTGAAAGATATTATAAACAATCCTATTGATTAATTTATTAAATTAATGCAAAGTTTTGGATTTCTACGTTGTTAGTGGGTTCAATTTTTTTCTATATAATGAATTTTAGCTCAAATAAAGGTACGTATTTTTTTTTTAAATTAAAATACCACATAGAACTTACGTAATTTTGTGCCATAGTTTGTCTAAATTAGTTCAGATATGTCCTGCAAGGAACTCTGCTATCGCTTACGTAGCCTGCCTACCCCCTCCACAGAACCCAACCCTCAGATATTTGTCAACCTTCTCTTCAAGAAATGTCGGGTGACAGGTATCAGGGACAGCTTAACGCCCTCTTTCCCGGGAGAAGTTTTGTACATGCCCTTTCAAATACATTGAAGAACAAATATATTTTGGTTTGGTTGTGTCTCGTAGAGTAGTTAACTTTTCTAGGCTTTATCAAATAATGATTATCTTAGTGTTTTGATATAAACTGTCAAATATTTTAACAGTAGATATCTCTTTCCTAGCTTTTGATAATTTTTTTAATGTTTTATCAGTATTGTTAGTATATTCGTGATTGAACACTTACTCTACATCACACAGTTAGGAGCTTCGGGCTATTATGTGTCTGGACACTGTTGGTGGACCCTTCCAGCATCTTCTATGAGACAGTTCTACTTGCCATGAGGGAAGCGAAGTTTATGACTTTCCAATCATGAGTTAAAAAAAAAAAGTACAGTCCCGAATTAATCACCTTACATTATGTGTGGCTGTCTATAGAATAAACACCGTACTAAAATAGCATCTGACAGCTATAAACGTTACTTAAATTATTATCATGTGTCCATACGCTATGTGATCCAAAGCTGTAACTTTTGATAGATAATATCAATAACTATCAACTTATACTACTAATATAGTTGAACATTTCAATGTTTACCACAAAAAGGTTTGTATTTTTAAAAGTTCCTTCCTGGTGTTCTCACAGTACCCAAAACGTTGTGTACAGACCACATAAACATTTTACCACAGTCAGTGCAACACATGTAAGTTAAAAATAATATAATAGAAAAAGGATTATTTCTTTATTTCAGAATAAGGCTCCTGACAATGATTACAAAATATCAAAAATTAAAATTTACCTATATAATATGTTACGGTTTGTCCATAAGAGTCATTTAAAGAAACACCGTGAATCCGAACAATGTACTACGCCAAATTTAAGGCATGTTTATAGAACCAAAGCTTAGTTTTCATTCAAAAATAACTAAAACCCATCAACTATACGCGGAAATTTAGCCGGGGAGTTAGCGCCAATGCTCTAATATCCCTGACCTCTACAGGTTTCGTCACTTACTTTAGAGCTGTCAGAAAAAGCCACCGATGACTTGAAGTCAAGCGTTTGTTTGGCACCTTTTACAGTTTACTTTGTATATTATTGGATATATTCGCAATACACATATTTTTAAGAATACGGTCGTTCACTTAGCATTAATCTAAATATAAAAGAAAAATGACACCTCACTTTAATCGAGCATCTGACATTTGACTAAACTTATGGTTTTTAAATACATTAAATAAGTACCAATTGAATGACCGCAACTCAAACTAAACTATAATATTAATATGTTGTGTAATAAATAATTTTAATGTATTGTCAACTTTTTATAACAGGCCTACAAATTATTGGGATGAATCATATAAGTCGTTTTTCCTACACATCTTACTGCTCATTTGGGTTATAGGCGTTAATTTACACTAATGGGATAGTGTTGAGATAGCTAGAATTGAGACAAAATGTTACTGGATTTACATAGAGTAAGAGAGAGAAACCTCTCGTAAAAACCCACTTTTAGTACACCAAGCTGTAGTTTGAGCCTCATTATCTCCACGTCACAAACCTGACTATATGAGTTTGATATTATGTCCACGTGACAACCGGCATGGACCCGTGACGTTTCGTTTCTACATAAAAAATGAAAAATAAATGCAAAATAAATTTATAAAATTTAAATCCAAAAGTGATATTACACAACTTGGTTTATCATGTGTATATGCTAATTATTCAGAACGGAAACTGAAACATACCTTTTTTTATTGCCACTAAACTATGTCATTGCAAGTATGGGCTAAAAACAACCTTAACTACAGTCCAGTTTCAATAGAAAGGGCCTACCTTACCTGACAACTAGAAACTATACTAGATCTATCTACTTCCCCTGTATTGATAGGTCAACCCATATGATCTACAGCTGTCACTATGGATATATCATCAATAACTATAAAATAACGCTAAAAATATAATAAAATGGCTGAAAAATGTATTTTATAACTAGAAGGCCCTTAATATGACAGTTGAACTGTAGGTAGATCGTCATAAGAAGAGTATTTTAAAGATATAAAATATAGGAGGGAAAACATTATCAAAAATACATTTCTTTTTCTTTCAGCAGCTGTTGAGATTAAGATTATGTCAAAGTGACAACTGCAGAACACTTTACGCGGCAGTTGACACAATATGGTTCTTACTATTACAATCCGACTCTATCTAGTGGTCAACAGAGATATGGGAGGCCTACTCATCCTCTTCTGGAAGCAAAGTAAATTGTCTAGTTCCCGAGTCCAAGGGCGGTACAGGTTATTACAGTATGATTTTGGTAGGAAGAACAGTAGAAGTTAGTTACTAAAGCTACTAAATCAATTTTAATATATTCATTCACCAAGTCATACTATCTTCAGCTGTCACCTTTAATAAATATTATCAAACCCTATAGAAAGACTCAAATAATATAGTAAAATGTTATCAATGTTAATCTTAAGGAAATATATTTGAATTTTATAAACGGTTGTTCTAACCAAAATCAGGGTATACATCCAAAAAGATTGAACTGGGAAGATAGCAATAAAAAGATGAAAACCTGAAACAAAGGTTCGCGAACGTTTGTCTTCTGCATCCTAAATGTTTTGAAGAATGTTTAGGAATGTTTCCATTTATTTTATTCAACTCTAATAGGTGGGCAATTTAGAAAAGGCTTCAATCTAGTCTTGTCCTGTTTGCCAATGACGAAGAGTTCGGGATTTGAATCCCGGCAGTTTATACGTAGATGCGTTATTCTTTAATAGACTTTCAGTGTTTATCACGTAAATGCGTGTGAACTGCATATTAATAAATTCTATCTTTCTTACCCCGACCTCTTTAGAAAATATATCCAGATAGTTTTGACGGTTAGAATGTTGTAGGTCACGTAAAATAGCACGGAAAAGTGGCCGAGCGGTCTAAGAACTAAAAGAACTAAGCCCTAAATGAAAATCTTCCATGGAATCTAATAGGTCCTATTTAAAAAAATTCAAATATGAGCAGGCTAAGTTCTGCACAACAAAATATACTGTTGTCGGTTTTTTTAGGACATGAATATTGTGATTTCTTTGGTAGATCATAGTGCTTACATTAAAAATATAAATAAAATTTTAAACTATATAATACAGTTTAAAATTCAAAAGAGTTAAAACTTTACTATGTAGCTACAATTTTAATATACTAGCTGCTAAAACTTTTTAATGAAACAAAATTGTGTACAAATTATTTTAAGAATGTGATGGGATTGTCAACGCTAGTAATCTAAAATTGATACTACCTTATTAATTTGAAGCAACCGCTGTCACATGCTAGTAATTTAAAATGGGCTGTGAAAAGGTTACTCTAGGAAAGATGCGTGAGCTAAGCTAGGCTCAGGCCGCCCCCATCAGTTCTTGACACTTTCAAGGAATCCAGAGATTAACCGTCTGACAGCATTCTAACAGCACTGTACATTTAACGCCTTCCCCTTTGTACTTTTTTTTCCAAAGCAATTTTCGAAATAACAATACCTACTCACTGGTGAAACTATCGACACCTGCTGGTGAGCATAGCAACTATGATTCAACCCAACCCTCACTCTTCAAAACTGAATAGTTAAGCTAGTAGACAACCTAGACGGTTATCCCAGTGGCGTCCGGCCGTGACTAAGGTAGTAGTGGCATGAAATGAGCGATTGGTGAATGACTGATTGAGTGCGTGTTAGGGACCGGCGTAGTTGATTGTCATGTGTGGTTAATTCTATTTCTACTAGCTATGCTACATCTAGATTTTTAAATTTAATGTTTAATAATATTTTTTGTTATTGTTGTAATAAACACTTGAGTAGAGAGGAATTAGTGTTTTCAGGGCGGATATGACGCAATCAAGTAGTGGCATGGGGTTTTTCTTATGGGCGCTTATACCAACATAGTGTTTTCAGGGCAGTGGCAGGGTGAAGGTGGGGGGGTGGAGGAGGTCTGAGGCAGATGATGAGGGGGGTGGGGGGATGATCCTGAGAGTCCCCAGGGGAAGGGTTGTATGATTGGCTCAGAATACATATCGTGTACTAGGGCACAAAGGGTGTAATGATTACCCCTCCCTCACCCCTCCCTCTCCTCCCGCGCCGGGGACTCGCGAACGTGGGCTCTGACTCTCTTTCTCTCTCTCCCCCACACACACATATACTCATAGTAATACTGGGACAGTGAGGGTTAATGTGTACCCCCCTCACCCCTTCCTTGAAGTATGTTGGAGTTCTCTCTCTCTCCCACTCGCCCTCTAGATATAGTAAGGAATACTGTAACACAGGGGGGAGAAATGTGGTGAGGGGGGCACGCTGACGTCAGGGTGAGGGGGATGGGTTGCAGCCCTGCTCGAGGATGGTCGAGGCTAAATGAACTATTTTTGCTCCGAATGAACCCTACACACATCTTCCCCGGTCCCCCTCCTCCGAGACCGTGCCGGGAGCTAAGATGTCGGATATGTTTGTGAAGAACAAGGTTCGAATCCCGGTCGGGTGAACTTTAGGGTTGGTTTTCCACTCTCCCTCCAAGCAAATGAGGCATCCCCAGTACTCTGAACGATTTTACACACACTCGCACGATGGTACATTCGTTATTTGGAAACTTTTTCAAACATATTGGAAGATGACGTGTTTGTTTTTCCACTCTCCCTCCAAGCAAATGAGGCTACCCCAGTACTCTGAACGATTTTACACACACACTCACATGATGGTACATTCGTTATTTGGAAACTTTTTTCGAACATATCGGAAGATGATGTGTTTGTGAAGATCGAGTTTCGAATCCCGGTCAGGATACACGATGTGAGGTTTTTCCACTCTCCCTCCAAGCAAATGAGGCTCCCTCAGTACTCTGAACGATTTTACACAGACTCACATGATGGTACATTCGTTATTTCGAAACTTTTTTCAAACATATCGGAAGATGACGTGTTTGTGAAGATCGAGGTTCGAAACCCGGCCAGGCTAAACGAGGTGTGGTTTTTCCACTCTCCCTCCTAGCAAATGAGGCTTCCCCAGTACTCTGAACGAATTTACACACACTCACATGATGGTACATTCGTTATTTGGAAAACTTTTTCAAACATATTGGAAGATGACGTGTTTGTTTTTCCACTCTCCCTCCAAGCAAATGAGGGTTCCTAATTCAGCCTTCCCAATTCCCAATTAGCACTGTGATGTATTTTACGTCCTCGTCATGCACTTCTAAAATCCTTATTTCTGGAGCTATAAACTCTGACCATGATACATACGCGTATATTCTTTCGCTCGTTGTAGGGAACGACGGGTTTTCACAGTAGGAAGGAGAGGCGGCCCTTCCCGCGACCAGACGAAGTTACACACACACGCAGAGACAGTGGGTAGCGAGGGGAGAGGGGTGACCTCCAGGACATGAGGATCTAACCCGGGATCCTCGAGTGTTTGATTCCCGTGCGAACCAACCAGGCCAAGGACTCGATTCCCGGGAGTCCGAGCTTCAGGGGTCCGGGATTGATTCCCGAGATACTCTTCTACCCTCCCTTACCACGGCTACGAGAGCTCCCTCCTGAGGGTCCGAGCTTCAATCCTGGCAAAGACATGGAAACATACATATCCTCCACAGAACATGGATTCAGGCATGACCGAGATACTAGAAAATGAATTCCTCTATATTGAGATAGTCCTATTCAGTCCCCCTCACTATACGCTGAGCTAGTCCTATTCAGTCCACCTCACTATACAATGAGCTAGTCCTATTAAGTCCACCTCATTACACACTATCTCTATCTTGAGCTAGTTATATTCAGTCCGCCTCATTACACCCTATCCCCATCTTGAGCTAGTCCTATCCAGTCCACCTCCTTACACCCTGAGCTAGTTATATTCAGTTAACCTCATTACATCCTATCTCTATCTTGAGCTAGTCCTATCCAGTCCAACTCATTAGATCCTATCTCTATCGCGAGATAGTTATTACCAGTCCAACTCATTACACCCTATCCCAATCTTGAGCTAGTCCTATCCAGTCCACCTCATTACATTCTGAGCTAGATATATCCAGTCCAACTCATTACACCCTATTCCTATCTTGATCTAGTCCTATCCAGTCCAACTCATTACACCCTATCCCTATCTTGAGCTAGTCCTATCTAGTCCAACTCATTACACTCTATCCCTATCTTGAGCTAGTTCTATCCAGTACACCTCATTACACCCTATCCCTATCTTCAGCTAGTTCTATCCAGTACACCTCATTACACCCTATCCCTATCTTCAGCTAGTCCTATCCAGTCCACCTCATTACATCCTATCCCTATCATGAGCTTTTTCTATCCAGTCCACCTCATTACAACCTATCCCTATCTTGAGCTAGTCCTATCCAGTCCAACTCATTACATCCTATCTCTATCTTGAGCTAGTTCTATCCAGTCCAGCTCATTACACCCTATCCCTATCTTGAGCTTGTTCTATCCAATCCACCTCATTAAATCCTATCCCTATTTTAAGTTAGTTCTATCCAGTCCACTTCATTAAAGCCTATCCCTATCTTGAGCTAGTCCTATCCAGTCCAACTCATTACACTCTATCTCTATCTTGAGCTAGTTCTATCCAGTACACCTCATTACACCCTATCCCTATCTTGAGCTAGTCCTATCCATTCCAATCATTTACACCCTATCCCTATCTCTAGCTAGTCCTATCCAGTCCACCTCATTACACTCCTATCCCTATCTTGAGCTAGTTCTACCCTAGTCCAACTCATTACACCCTATCTCTATCGCTAGCTAGTTATATCAGTCCAACTTATTACTTCCTATCCCTATCTTGAGATAGTTCTATCCATACACCTCATTACACCATATCCCTATTCATGAGCTAAGTCCTATATCCAGTCCAACTCATTACACCTTATCATTAATCTTGAGCTAGTCCTATCCAGTCCACCTCAATACATTCTATCCCTATCTTAAGCTAGTTCTATCCAGTCCACCTCATTACAGCCTATCTCTAACTTGAGCTAGTTACATTCATTCCACCTCAATACACCCTTAGTTAGTTCTATCCAGTCCAACTCATTACACCCTATCCCTATCTTGAGCTATTCCTATCTAGTGAACCTCATTACATCCTATCCCTATCTTGAGCTAGTTCTATCCAGTCCACCTCATTACAGCCTATCTCTAACTTGAGCTAGTTATATTCAGTCCACCTCACTACACCTTGAGTTAGTTCTATTCAGTACACCTCATTACAGCCCATCCCTATCTTGAGCTAGTTATATCCAGTCCAACTCATTACACCTATCCCTATCTTGAGTTAGTTCTATCCAGTTGACCCCATTACATCCTGAGTTAGTTCTATCCAGTTCACCTCATTACAGCCCATCCCTATCTTGAGCTAGTTATATTCAGTCCGACTCATTACAGCCTATCCCTATTGTGAGCTAGTCCTATCCAGGCCACCTCATTACATCTTGAGCTTTTTATATCCAGTTCACCTCATTACACCCTATCCCTATCTTGAGATAGTCCTATCCAGTCCACCCCATTACTCCCTATCCCTATCTTGAGCTAGTTCTATCCAGTCCACCTCATTACAGCTTATCTCTAACTTGAGCTAGTTATATTCAGTCCACCTCACTACACCCTGAGTTAGTTCTATCCAGTACACCTCATTACAATCTGAGGTAGTTATATGCAATTCACTTCATTACACCCTATCCCTATCTTGAGATAGCTATATCCAGTCCACCTCATTACACCCTAAGTCAGTTATATCCAGTCCACCTCACTACAGCCTGAGTTAGTTCTATCCAGTTCCCCTCATTACACGCTATCCCTATCGTGAGCTAGTTATATGCAATTCACCTCACTACACACTATCCATATCTTGAGTTAGTCTATTCAGTTGACCCCATTACGTCCTGATTTAGTGATATCCAGTACAACTCTTTACACCCTGATCTAGTTCTATCCAGTCCACCTCATTACATCCTGAGCTAGTTCTATCCAGTCCACCTCATTACAGCTTATCTCTAACTTGAGCTAGTTATATTCAGTCCACCTCACTACACCTTGAGTTAGTTCTATCCAGTACACCTCATTACAGCCCATCCTATCCTGAGCTAGTTCTATCCAGTCCACCTCATTACACCAGGCAGTACCATGATCTCTGTCATCGAATCTTATATATATTTGCACTGTATGTTCCGAATGTAGAAATCTTAACGTGAAATAAATTTTTAGTTTCAAGAGTCGCCTAAAGGCATGCGAGGAAATAGTTTCTATGTCTGCGGCGGTGACGCTTACAGACAAAACCATTCTAATGTATTTAGACGTTATTCGCTATTCATTGAGGGAAAATCGTGATTTTAATTCTAATTCGAAATTTTTCGTAAATATCTCAATGATTTAGAGAATGTTTTATACCGCGTATCATATTTTAAGGTCATTTTAATGATAAAATGTCGTAATTACCCACTTCGACGGTTGCACGGTCTAAGGTGTCGCTCCCGCAGTAGACTAGACCACCGAAGACGGGGAGATTGAGTTTAGAACCTCGGTCGGGTGAACTGAGAGGCTTGGATTTCTACTTTCACTCCACGCAAATGCAGGTACACTTCCTCTCAAATTGAATCTTTCTTAGAACATCAGCGTAAAAAACCCTATAGTAAGAAATTCTGACCCCATATATTGTCAGATTTCAAATGATTAAGACACACTTGGTTCTGGGTGGCTATGAGGGCCCCTCTACAGGTAATTATCGTTGGTATGCGCTTCACGGTAGGATGTTCTAGATGGCGAGGTGGTTATTGTCAGTTAATGTTTTCAATTAATGGGGCATTATGCTGTTGAAATGATTATCTGATTGTTAGTAATTAACACTTTTAAGTTTGACATAGATATCTATTGTTAGTAATTAGCATTTTTAAGTTCAAGATGGAATTGTGCTACTTTGTCTTGCATATCTCATTGTTAGAAAAATGCACTTTAGCTTTTCTGTATGAAGGGGCGTTGTTCCATCTTTTATAGATTTTCATGCTAAATGTTGGATATTGGTTTGGAAGATTCATGTCATGGCTTTGCTCTAAGTTTAGTATAATTTCAAGATTCATGTTTAATGATTACCATCCCTTTCTCTAAAAGGAGTCATATGATGGACTTTTGATCTTAATTCAATATTTAATTATGTCAGTTATTTGTGTGAATAAAAATTATTGCCTTTAAAATTTTCTTCTCGGTTTTGGTAGGTCTACATAGACTACTAATACAGAAAAAAATGTTTTGTACTGTGATTTACTGTTGAAGCCAGTAATGGTTCTACTATTTAGCCTATTTATGATTTTAAAAAGACGAGTAGATCATAATAAATGCATATCACAATGTTGGATAGAAGATTAAAAGCCCCAATCTACAACGTGGGGGCTCAGGATAAATCTAATATGGCAGACCAGGAGAATGCTTGATAATTACTCGCCTATATTGTTGTTCTCGCAGTTATTTGCCGATACATTATCAATTTGTTCTTGGTCTTGCGAGTTTCTCATATGAATGTGGATAGCTCTTTGTCCAAAAGAAAGTAAACTCTGAATTTATGGTTAATTCAATAATTCAATGGTTCATAAACAACCTTTATCACGCAGCAATGATCCTGGCCACCAATATTCTGACCATGTGACGGGTTTTGTCCAAAACTTATTTGGTTGGAGTTAGGGTCAATCAGCGATAATCTCAGTCTATAGTATCGTCCGTAAAACCAAATATGAAAAACTGTACAATCTAGTGTAGCTATAAACTCATGTTAAGGTTAGAGAAAAAATACAAACATGGTCTGTGATCATCCACAAATATTACAATTTCATTTGTTTGAACTCCAACAATAACATTCACGTTTTCTCTGAAACTTCTGTTTAGTTTCGAAGTATTTGTTCAAGGGCAAGCCACACCAATGGAGCCAAAAGAACTACTTGTGCCAGTGAAACTAATTTTATTTAACTCAAAACATGAATGTAAAACCATAAACAGAACAAATCCATCTCTATCTTTCCTAAATTCTCCCATTGGTGACACATCTGGGTTGATGCCAAATGACGCAATGAAATAGACTTGGTATAATAATAGAAGAAGTAGTCATTTTGACAATCCAGACTTAACAATTTTGATGATAGAATCAAATAAAGCACAAAAATGTGATTATTTTTAGTGAGATAAAAGCTTAATAATGTATACTTATTGTTAATCCTAAAATTAAACAAACTATTTTTATTTGTCTTTTATTGAGGTATTTAACGTGAACTGAGCACACGAGAATGTCTATGAGCGAAAGTGAAAGGACCTAACAATTTTGCCAAGAATGGTATTTTTCACAAATATTTCAGGCTTACTTTACATGCTACATTCAACATGGGGCAGAGGGCTTTACTTTTGCTCTGAAGGAAGTTGTACTCTGGCTTTTTATTTCCCAAGAAAAAATTGTCAACTCCAACTTTGGGTTTGAACCAACAAACATCGGTTCCAGAGCCAAACAGTTCACCCCAATAGCACCGAGGTCAACTAACACAACCTATCATATTACATCGTTACACTATAGATAATATATAATAAAAGAACACACATTTTGCTGTAGTATTTATTCATCCTAAGCTGAGACCTGATGTAAGCAAAGCCACGAGGAAGTCTATGCTCTAATTTTCTATGAACGGACTTTCAATGGCATTCTTTCACTAAATAGTCCCTTCTATATTTTGTATTAAACTGGTTTTAAAATAACATTATCAAATTATTATAGATACAATTATCCTTTCATTTGATTTAGAAATTATAGTTTAAGCTTTGTAAGTGCAATTTGAATACCAACAAACTCCTGACTCAACGCTGTGAGAACCTATGATACAGTCCTTATCTCATGCTAATGTCTAATCACCAACGGTCAGACGACAGTTCATCTCGGCAGCATTTAGTGATGGTTGTGAGTGTTGTGGCTTTCCATCTATTTATGGTGTTAGTTGAGTGTGGCCAGAGTTTTGTAAAACATAAGACAGGATATTAAAAAGCATTAAAGAATACAAAAATTCATAGTGACTTAATTAACTATGGAACAGAATACACGTGGTCACGCCTGTTTAAAATATTGCACTGGTCTTGAACCAATCATGTAGGTCCTTTTAGTAGTGAATGTTGAGATATGTTTACTTCAGGTCTCAGGTTAGGATGAATCAATAATAATGTTTATTTGATCATAACCCAATAACTTAGGTCAGGTTACCTTTAATCTATTATTAAACGTTATAATTGATACATTTGCTCATATTATATCATTTGTTTGATGAAATAGATTTGAAACTAATATTCAACTCAGGCTTTACATTAAACACATTTAATTGTTTCATTTTTTATTTAAGTTTTATTGGTTCATTTATTGATCTTTTTGGATCTGAATTTTTATTTATTGCATGTGTGTGTATTATTATGAATTATGGTTGAAGCCACAACGTGTTTTACTATGGCTAACCTAATTTAACAAAAATTTATAAAGGTATAGGAATAGGCTTAAACATGTTCTTAATATTAAAAAACTAAATAAAAAATCTCAATACCTATTTTGGTATAATATAACTATATTTTACTTTTTAACTGTTTCAAAGTCTAATTTTGAAATAACAAAACAAAACAAAAAAAGTTACTTGTTTATAAATATTGTACATATTTTTTATTTTGTTTAAAGCCCAATGTATTTGTAACATTATTTAGCTTTGTTTTGGCCCACAAGTTCTTAAAAGATGAATTAATCTGTAAAAAAATGTGTAATTATAGTTGTATTGTAGACGTATATATGAAGAAAGTATCAAAAGTTTTAAACCATGGAAAACAAACATTTATATTATCTCCACTTGAGATTTTTTCAAACTATTCATGTTTAAACATTTTTCAATACATTCTGGATTTAATTATACAGTTTCTTATATAATTGTGTTTGAGATAGAACTAATCTTTAGAGTCCATAAAGAATAGTTTTTTTTTTATTTCTATTAAGGAGGACAATACAACTAATTTTTGCAACTAAATGAAATAAATGCAGTAAAAACTATATTAATTTTAACTTTTGTCACCTTAGCAAAAAAATATTTAATTTCCTTATTTGACTATTTACCCAAATCTTGTGTTTTCTTTGTCCAGAATGAATAATAATTTAGGTGTTAGAATTACTCTTGCCATTAAACACGTAATACAAATATTTCACATATATTTACTTATTTATTAAGAAAGTGGTGGTTGGTAATCTTCATCTATTATTGAAACCCTTTCATACAAATAGCATATGTAGTTTCACTGTAATGAATAAATAAGACGGTGAATGTTTGGCTTGAAGCCCTTATTACAAAATATTACTTATACTTTCTTTGTTTTGAATGGATAAGAATGTGCCTTTTTAAATTTCTGCTCATCTTGAAGCTCTTGGCACAAAAATCACACTTATATTTTCTTTGTTCTGAATGAGTAAGCAGGTGACTGTTTAGATTACTCTTCGTCTTGACGCTCTTATCACAAACATCACACTTATAATTTCTTTGTTCCGAATGAATAAGAAGGTGACTTTTTAATTTACTCTTCGTATTGAAGCTCTTCTCACAAACATCACAATTATAATTTCTTTGTTCCGAATGAATAAGAAGGTGACTTTTTAAATTACTATTCGCAATGAAGCTCTTCTCACAAACATCACACTTATAATTTCTTTGTTCCGAATGACTATGAAGGTGACGGTATAAAGTACTCTTCGCATTGTAGCTCTTCTCACAAATATCACACTTATAATTTCTTTGTTCCGAATGACTATGAAGGTGACGGTATAAAGTACGCTTCGCACTGAAGCTCTTCTCACAAACATCACACTTATAATTTCTTTGTTCTGAATGAATAAGAAGGTGACTTTTTAAATTACTCTTCGCATTGAAGCTCTTCTGACAAACATCACACTTATAATTTCTTTGTTCTGAATGAGTAAGAAGGTGACTGTTTAGATTACTCTTCGTCTTGACGCTCTTATCACAAACATCACACTTATAATTTCTTTGTTCCGAATTAATAAGAAGGTGACTTTTTAATTTACTCTTCGCATTGAAGCTCTTCTCACAAACATCACAATTATAATTTCTTTGTTCCGAATGACTATGAAGGTGAGAGTATAAATTACTCTTCACCTTGAAGCTCTTATCACAAACATCACACTTATACATTCTTTGATCTGAATGAATAAGAACGTGATTGTTTAAAATACGCTTTATCTTGAACCTCTTATCACAAACATCACACTTATACATTCTTTGATCTGAATGAATAAGAAGGTGACTGTTTAAATTACGCTTTACGTTGAATCTCTTATCACAAACATTGCACCTATACTTTCTTTGTTCTGAATGAATAAGAAGGTGATTGTTTAAATTACTTTTCACCTTGAAGCTTTTATCACAAACGTCACACTTATACTTTCTTTGATCTGAATGTATAAGAAGGTGAATTTTTAGATTATTCTTCACCTTGAAGCTCTTATCACAAACATCACATTTATAATTTCTTTGGTCTGAATGAATAAGATGGTGTTTGTTTTGACTACCTCTTTCTTTAATATCCTCATTGCAAACATTACACTTGTACTTTCTATGTAGAGTATAGACCAGATTTTCCTTGGTATTATTGTGCTTACTAGTACAATCTTTAAAATTACACACCTTTTTAAACAAATTTACATGTTTCTCCTCAATTATATCTTGATTAGATCTTGTACTGTTTTCACTAAGTACAGAATCATTCAGAAAAATACTCTCCTTTTGACCCATTAATTTACAATTTCCTTTTTCTTTTTGTGGAATTAAACATCCCTCTAAATTAGAGTATTTAAATGGAAGCGAAAGATCAGTAACTTGTGATGGTAAATCATGAGTGGAAGGTGTTGATCCAGCCTGTAATGAAATTAGACATAAATATTAAAGATTAGGCTAAATATTTATTAAATAAAAACATAAGTATTGATTTTTAAGTCCTAAAAGTCTAATTTAGGAGGTACTAAATTAACATTATCATACATATTAAGAGGGAAAATCAAAACCTAACTCAAGTAAGACTTACAAAAATAAAAACACAACTAAAATAATCAATGGGATTAGGTCAATGCTCCTTGAAGTAATTTGTGTTATTTGTGGTATAACTGTCACTTTACAACAGAGCTATATTATATATTAGGTTATAGAATATGAACTAGTAATAGTGTTATCTAAAAAGTCTGAAGATAAATTTGAATTTTTTAGTTTAGTGAAAAACCATTTATTGCTGCCCAAAGTAAAGCCAGTCGCTGACAGATATAAAATATGTAATATAATATAATAACTCTGAATGATATATGTTCACATTACATAACCCTGGAGTTTTCGAGACCAAACAATATTTCAATGATATTTATCTTTGCACAAAGCTAAATGTTCTGAAGAACGAAATATCATATTCAGGACTTTAGTAATTCTTGTTTCAAATGTATTAGGACTAATAAAGAAATAATTTGGGAGAAGAAAAAATATATAATGTTTATGTAACATTTTTTATAACAAAACGTAAAAATTGTTCTTAAAAATACTATTAAATGAATGAATTTTATTAAAACACGCATGGCGAATACTATACAAAGATAATGTGTTACATTTATCTTTCCATGGTCTTTCGACCAATTCAGTGTGAGCACATATCTAAATTAATAGTGCTAAGGATGAGAAGTTTATAATTCAGAAGAACTGTAGCCATATTTGTGAATAGGAATATATCTAAAATAGACATTTAGGAAAAACCACCTACAGTACACCTGCCTGCGATTGAACTCTTGTCCGCTTTGATAACTAAATCCCAGTCTATTGATAAAATTACACCTTATATCATTCAATCACTCTTGAGGGTTTTAAGTTTTGTTTTTGTGATGATAGAAAATATGATGGTAATAAAGAACACAACTCAAAGGTTTTTAAAACTACACCTGTACTAGATTAGTAAGTGGCTGGACAGGACTAAATAAATGAGTAATAAGCTTATATGTAATAATTTATTAATTGATTATTTTTACCATAGTCTTACTAGCTTTCATGTTTTACACATATATACTAATAACTCCAATGAGTTAAGTATAAGGAATACTAAATTGAGTGGAAGTATACCCTTGTTTGTGTGGAGTGAGAGTGAAAAACTATTTAAGAAAAAACACCCTCCGTAAATCAGACTGGGATTTTTACCTAGATCTCCCTGTCATTAACAGGCTGGCCTTACAGAAGAGGGACTCCTTGAACCACGAGGCCTCCGAGGCAAGGAAACGATTATAAATTTAGGTATAAAGTATTTTATGGTATTTTAAAATACATAATAACTTAGTTTATTTGATTAAATAATTGAAACATATATGATAAACATATAAGAATATAATACTCAGTAAAGTAATCTGATATTCAATTTAGATTATTTTAGCTATTTAATTTACACCTTCTAAATTGACAGATCAGTATATCAACAAATGTCTTAGAACTTAGGAACTAACTTTAAGTTAGTCCCTAAAACAAAAGCCAGCCCTTGAAAATTAATTAATCACTGTTAAAGGCGATATGCACATTTCACAAATGATATTTTTTTCTGCCAAGCCAGGAATGAAACACGGCATCTTTAGCTAAGTATACAGACGTGATAACAACTGAGCCACGGTGTTGGACTGGTTTAGTAAAGTACGTTCATGATATGTTTTTTACCTGGATGAAAGTTCAAAAATCATATGTGTAGTTTTTGGGTGGCCAACACTTGTAAAATATAACTTTTTTGTTATAGATGTAAGTTTTTTAATCACCTATTACATTTAAAATAACGTCAAGTTTTCTCACACTATTTTATTACTTTTAATAATTTCTTCCAACCCAATTCGAAATAATATTTTAATCATAATTAAAAGTACTTATTCTTTGATTTGGAATGTGTAATATAGTGCATACATTAATACCTTTTACAAGAGGCCTCATATTTACTTGGAAAAGAGTAAATACTTGTGTTTTTTTATATAATTTTTTTTTGTGATTATTCTAACATATTTCAAATTACTTAACCAAATATAATATTTTTATTTAGTGCGTGGGTGCATCATTGTAAATAGCTTGATTCCATCATGTTCAATCACATGGTTTAAATTAGTCGGTTGCCATTTTAAAGCTATATTCGTTATATCTTTTGTGAAAGTGTGGGGAATAATAATTTTTTAAGTGAAACAAAATGATAAATAAGCTTATTGTGCCAGTCCCCCAATAATATAACTAATATTGGCCTGAATTAGTGGTTAACTGTCACATTCATTCATTACCATATGTCATAATTACAGTTATCCAAAGTGAAAGATATCAGCTGTTGGCGTAAAGATATATTAGGGACTTTTTCTAGTAACTTTATGAGCTGTCATCCAATAAACTAATGTCCTGAATGTACTATAATTGAAAGTGTGGTTTGATAAAGTGTGCATTTTTGCAGATACTTATTGGTTATCAACCTGGGACCTCCATAGCTCTAAATCCAGCCCTGGTTAGAGGGTTTTCTACCTGCATTTGGGTGGAAGGGGAGTGGGGAACCATTTGGGAAAAAATTACCCTCAGTAGACCCAACTGGGATTAAAACCTCAATATTCCTGTCTTCAGCAGGAAAGTCTAACAGGAGAGTGATAAATTATATTGTTCATCCAACTTGAATATTACAAATAAATTACAAATTTTTCAAGTTTTTTCTGAAATAAGTGTATATACATTTATTTCTAATTATTTTGTTAGCGTATAACGAGAACTGGTAGTAAGATGTGATTTTAATTACTTTTATTTAGGTTAGTCACAAACCAATTTGTCACATATCAGACTTATTGAAGCACTGCCTGTGAAGTAGAGATATAGCCGCTTTTTAAAAAACGTTGTTTCCCCTATAGACCCATACCACTATTTTTATATTATACCTATACTATTAAACTCTCTGTTGTTAAAGTTTTCTGCAAGTATTATATTCTTGTATCCTGTTTATTATCCATGGGTGTTTGTTGAAGGAGTGTTAATTGATTAAATCATCGTCTTTGTCAGTCATATTGGGGTCATCAGGTGGTTAGTCTACATTTTCAGAATTGAAACATCCTTGTCCCTGACAGTTGTTACACATGGATGAACAGTGTAAGCAATTTTTAACACAATCACCCTAATTTTAAAGCACATATGGAAGTCTTAATCAGGGTGGTTGGTACATGTGACTCAGTTGTATACACAGATGATAATGTGTTTAAATGAGGGGGAGTGGAGGGTGTTTCCAATCCAGCCCCACAATTCAGGCTTTTGTGTTTGCTCTCGCTACATTTGTACTTGGTGAAATAAACGATGCTAATGTTGACGAGAAACTGCAAAAGTAATTGTAAGTCAAGATGAATATACCACATGATGAGAATGCACGAACGACTTACTAAACGTAATACATCTGTAGTGATTGAGGTTATCTTCGTTGGATGGAGTTTTGTACGGAGAGAAGATTAAATGCTCTCCAGCGGCTGTGATTTCGTCATGAGTTGAAAGTGGTGGATTGTTGAAGATGAGTGCGATACATTGCAAAGATGCTACCTGATTGATTAGGCGTATAGTTTTAATTTTCCCCGTATGTATAAAATGCTGATGTAGTGTTGCAGCTACTCATTGCATGGGCAAACAAGATTGTTCTCTTGCAGTTAGGAATAATATTGGAGCATAGTATATCTTGAAAAATGTAAATTCTTGCTATCAATATATATAATGCATACAGTATTATAAAATCTAAAAATGCAGTGAGAAGGATAGTGCTGCATGCTTGAAACAATCGAAGAATGGTTGGGTTCAGTTGTACTTAACTTTAAGCGCAAATTACGAAATAATTTTTTTGCTCTCACCGCAGCCACTGTATAAGGATAATCTATGGTTAGTTTGTTATTTGGGATCATTATTTTAAAACAGCACCATCTATGATTGGCTGTCTGGTATTTTTATTTTAGTCAGCGGATAATTTGTCTCAACCCCTTTGGGTTGAGATTACATCTTGTGACTTTTCATTGTAGAAAGGCTATTTTGTATTACATGAAAGCGTAACTACAAGTATGCTTGCGATTGCGTAGTAGTGAGTCCTATCAGCGGGTGTGTTGGTTGTAGACGAGCCATTAGTGTTGATATACACAAATAGGTTCTTATAATTGAGGTGAAAATATTATTTTCGTGTCTGGTTATGTATCACCTTGAGAAGCTCTACGTACCACAGTTTGAGAACAGCTAAAATATATATATATATATGATAAATAAACAGATTGTTTGTCGGCTAATGAAATGTAAGATGACAATTACATAACATATATATAATGTATTCCAGGTTATATTGTAAATGTAAAGGTATTAAAACAAAATATATTTGAATGGATATATTATTGAGTGTGATTAAATCAATAAAAGGAACTTAACATAAAATGTTTGTTAGATGTATCTAACTAAGCAAAAGCCAAACCAAAAATATTTTCTATTCATTAAAGAAAATGTTTGTTAATCATAATATATATATATTATATATATATATATATATATATATATATATATATATATGCTAATCAAATTTATAGTGACTATGAGCTATTAATTTTTTTCCTGCTGGAAAATTTTAAGCACAAGTGTTTAACATAGTTTCACATTATTTGACCCCAAAATTTGTCATTAGGACCATCAAATACTCTTGATTACCTATAATCATTCAATTCCTAGGTGTTAATTATTATTTTGTTCCCAACGCCCATGTTTATCAAAACTTAATTACAGTTGTTAGATAAGTAGATTCAAGAGGAAATGCAACCTTATTTTCTTGGAGGGAGAAGTGGAAACCGTTTAGGAAATATCCCAATGTAAGCCCAAATATGATTTGAATCCCGAACTCACCGTCACCGAAAAAACCAAACGAGCGTGATGTAAATCCGTTCACCAACTGATACTGGTTAGAATTAGTAAACATTGCTTCTATAATGACTATATAAATATGACTAAGATATCACTAAAAAAATCATCCAACCCAACAGATATGTTGTTCACTATTGTATCAGCAACACTCTCCTAAATAATGCTGCTACATGCAACTAGTCCGAGTTGTATAACCAAGAGTAACACAAGCTGCTTTTATCATATCAACCACTTAGATTTCTATTAGTTTGGATTTTGCACCTTCCTATAGTCATTATAATAAATTAATTATGTAAATATAAAGCTATAAATTTAAAAAAAACTGTGACCACACCCAAATACACCATGACACCAAGTAAGGTTTCAAACTACTGTATTAGAGTTAGAGAGAGGTAAGGCACCAGTCTTATGAATTAGACTACTACATCTGCGGGGATTCCCGTTTGACTCCTATAGGTGACATTTCAATAATTTGTCTATATTAAGACCAGTAACACTTTAAGAACTTATTAAATTTAATAGGAATAGGTATTTTTAGCTATGCATACAAATTAAAATAAAGCATCATATTATTACCACTATTGTGAAAAGACATAATGCTCGAGTAAACTCACGACAAACTTCTCATCACCCGCCTTCCTTCCTTCAACAAACACACAATGTATCGAGCTCTATTTAACCAAAAGAATATATTTATTGCATAACCAATTAAGTTTAAATGCTTTAAGAATAATGAGCAATCAATTAGTGTAGTCAAATGTATTCTACTAATAAGCTCTTTTTTGAGGTCATCTTAAATTATTTTTGATGGAGTAAAGCTGAGAAAAATAGAGAAAGTAAAATATCTTGGAAGTGTGATTGAGGAGAAAGGTGGAAGTAAAGAGGATGTAATGAGAAGAGGACAACAGGAAGAGTCGTTCTATAGGTGTGTAAGATCCCTGCTATGGCGAAAAGAAGTGCCTTCAAAGTGTAAAGAAGTGTTGTACAAGGTGTACTCTGTACCTAATGTGGCTCATGCAGAAGAAATATGGACATTGAATGTAAGAGAAACTAGGAGAGCATGTTAGCTGTCACCAGGAGAAATGGAATTAGAAATGAGAAGGGAAAGAGTAGGAGTACATGGAGTGCATGAGATAGTAGAGGAAGCAAGGCTGAGATGGTATGGACATATAATAAGGATGGAGAAGGAGAGGATGACAAAGAAAATGTTGGAAATGAAGTATGTGGGGGAAAAGCCCACAATGTAGGTCAAGCAAGAGATGAGAGGAGAATATAACAGAAAGTGTTCAAGTGAGAGGAGAAGAATGGATGTAATTAAAAAAGTAAGAATAGTAGAAGGATAAGGGAAGATGGAGGCATTTTAATAAACTGACCTGCCAAGAACTGGTAATAGTTGATAATGAATAATTTTTTTCTACTCAACACCTACATACCCATATTAACTCAAAATAAAAATGTAGTAGTTAAAGACTGCTTGCTAGACGGTTCCTGTACGGTCGTTGAACTTGGCTCCCTTGGCTCTAGCAGCAGCCCCGACTGGTACTTGGTGAACCCGACGACTTAGCCTGCGTGTCCCCGTTACAGGCAGCGTGAGCTACTAGATTACGGCCTGGTTTCTAGCTAAGTAATGGTCACGCCCTCCTTTTGGGTCATTTCTTCTAATTTATGTGTTTATCGAATCATCATAACAACCTCGTAACACTAGTTATGTCATTCGCCACTCACAATATAAAATATTTACACAAACATACCCTCAAATTGAGGCCGTTCGATGACAAAATACTATCACCAATTTGTCGATTTTCACCAAACCAAAGTTTGTATAGACTTTTCAAAAAAAAAAAAGTGGGAAGTTACGTCATTACATTAATATCTAAAAATAAAATTAGCTTTGATAATTTTTTAAACTACTTCAGAAATGATCCAGCCTGATTTTGTATTTATTAAGTAAATTTTAATTGAAGGTGTTCAGATTAATCAATTACCATATCAAGAATTATTTATGGGTCGCTTTTAACACCAGCTATAAAAACTTTATTTAAATTACTAAGATTTTTATTTTTCACAATTTAAAGAACTTTGATGACGAATATTTACTCTCAATAGCATAATATGATTCTTATGAACGACTTTTTTGAGTGAGCGAGCTTATGTGAGCTAGCTCGCGTCCATGAGCTAGTTCGACACATCACTAGTCCCTACCTTGTGGCGCTTTTTATATTCTACAAAACAGGTGCATGAATTCAGCCTGTGAGCTTTAAGTAGGCCTACGTATCCCAGAACTACATGGAAAACAATGGCAACAATAAGATAATAATGCCTTATTGGTTCCAGTGAGTGCGAGCAAGATAATTCAAAGTCATGTGATCTGCTTATTTAATTTTTATATATAGTACTATTTCTTATAGTAATAATACTAAATCGTGCAGGACTAGCTGATTTAGGATGATTACATCTTTTACAGTCGAGTGAGGATATACATATGATGACATATTTATCTTGTTGTGCGATATAATGAATGTGGCATCGCCAAATCTATAAAATGTGATTTTATGTTGAATGACCAATAACTGGTATAATTATTATTAAAGAAGAAGAAAAGTGTTTTTTTCGTAGTTGGGGGCTCTTCCAACGAAAATTGGACTGTATATATCTCCTCACAGCTGTATTTCTGTTCAGTCTGATGACGTAGAAACAGCCTGCACGACGTCTTTCTTCTTATTCTTTTCGCCCCGTAATTCCAGGTACTTCCCCTCAGGGTCATATTTCCTCTCCAACTGGTGCCATCTATCGGGTTTAACTCGATTAGGTAATCAATCACTTTCTCGGAACCTTCTTTTTGTTTCTCACTGCATTTTGTACAGTTGGTTTCGAGGGCATCAGGTATGATACCTGAAACAAGTTAAAAAAAAACACGCGATAAAGCTTAAGAAGATAAATATCAATCTATATTAATAAAATAAAAAGTTTGTAAGTCTGACACGAACTTTGCGTGATATCTATCACACACAGAGGGTTACAATTTTAAAATTAGCAGCCCCTGTTCACAAACATATGAAAATCTAAGCTGTAATTTTAAATTTTGATTGGATTAAAAAATTTTTTTTTATTAAAAACTGGGACGGAATAACTAAAATGAAGAGATGATTTTTTCTGTTTTTGAAGCAAAGAAAAGCGTTTCACGGTGTAGTACCAGGTACTTTCGCTAGTGATTTACAAATTTAATTCGATCAAAAATTAATTTCAAAACATAATATTTTAAAATAAAACTGACAACAAAATTTATTACAATATTATATTATTTTATGAAGCTAGTTTTTTGTGCAGCACGTATTATTTAACCTTCCGTAATGTTCAAATGCTTTTTTTTAAACTTATGCCATATAGATCAGACGTATAAAATTTCAGAAAAGATGTATACAAATTTGAGTGGAGGGAGAGTGGTAGACTATTTTAGAAAGCCACCCACCCAATTGGAATTTACATATTTATTATTATTTTAGTTGTTGTTGTTTAAGGGCACGTTGGTACATAAAGGTAATTAGCCGCTTATTTTGAAGTATCATACAAAAGTTAGCATCCAAGTAGAAATTACAGAAGAGGATTAGAATTATGCCTACTTGTTTTTATAGTTTCGTTAGTTATTTTGTAATTACTATATTAGTTTATGAGTGTTTATTTGTCAAGTAAAAACAACACAGATACACCACGTAAATATGGGTACATTCCCTATAGAATTCTACCTTTTTCATTTCTAGCCACGTATAAATCTATATCCTCTTCAGTGGCCCCATGATCTAAGGCGCTACTGTCACAGTAGACTAAACTACCGATGAAGGGGAGATGGAGGATCGAATCTCGGTCGGTTGTAGTGAAGGAGAGTTTTCCAAAATTGTTTACTACTCTCGCTCCTTTCAAATTTGGCTACACTTCATATAAATACAACCCCTCTCACTCCTAGAACCATTACCGTAATTAGTACATAAGCGTATAACCCGAACGGGACCAATAAATATCTCTTTCTTTCTTTAGTGATTTATTAATTCTTACTCTCTATTTACAAACATATATAATATAACATAAATGAAAATAATAATATTCTCCAACCCGTAAGGGTTCTTTAATATAGAATTCCCATCGAAACCAAATTAAAAATCAAAGTTTTTTTGTATCCCCCAAATAGGGCACAATTCAAACTAATGGCGGTGGGGTTTAGTGACCCCCCGCACGACACATTTCACCTGGTCGGTGTCATCACCATGGGTGCCCGTTGCGTCACCGGGCGACCCACGCACTATCTGTTGAACTCAGCCTATTTGGCCGGCATACCCCGCTGTCTGGCCTCCCCTCCCAGTCTCACACGACTAGAAGGGGGGTCACAACTCCCAAGATTCGACTCCGAGGTCACCTGCCAACGTCAACGAAGGGATTCACTACGCCGTCCCTGATTCGGCGTCAAATTCTAGATTCATGTCTTAATTAATTAAAAATTACCAAAATGATAATACCAGTGGTATGTTTCTATTAGTTTAGTAATTACTTGAAAAATATTTGGGGGAGAGGGGGCTTAAATATTTCCAGCCACCCCAGATAAACACAAGGGGACTTAATGCCCCCCCCCCCCAGATCCCTGTTCGGGAGCCTTGTATACTTAAATATAAAATACAAGTCCATTTTATTTTTTCTTATGCCAATATTTTAACAAAGTTTAAGAAATTAATTCAATAAAAAGTTATACAAATTTTACCTTGGCATAGATAGTTATTACATTTATATAAATCTTCCGATGGAATTTTTGTTATATTCGTGATTAGTGCCATCTTACGACTCTACGAATAACTGAATGATCTTAGTTTGTAAACCAGCCAGTAGATAGAGGACCTATCTATCACGCCAATTTTTTTAAACACTATCAGATAAGCTAG
This sequence comes from Timema cristinae, assembly GCA_039000515.1. Lineage (NCBI taxonomy): Eukaryota > Metazoa > Arthropoda > Insecta > Phasmatodea > Timematidae > Timema > Timema cristinae. The sequence continues at coordinate 41,155 of JBCFYV010005107.1, forward strand.
ACAAATAAAACACTTTTAAATCACAATTGACGTCACCCAATTCAAAGTAGATATCATAATAATATGTTAATAATTTCGGTCAATTCGTAACATATTGTCTAGTCATAGTTTGATATTGGTAGATCTATTATTTTTATTATTTTATTTGTGTATACAGGTTTTAGAATATATCTAGCAATACTTATATAAAAACTGTTTTAGGAAGGTTAAATTGATTGTTTAAATTATTTTGTAAGAAATTATTACAATAGAAGTTTCGGATAAACGAATCTCACACAGATAAATTAATACAATTATATATATAGTATGTTCTAAAAGTTGTTGACCCTCCAACATATATTAATATATTCTGTTTGGTCTTTTGGTACTACACTTTTCAAATAACTCTCCAAAAAACAGTGATATTTACTTTAATTCCGAACACTTTCATAGATATATCCGCAATACATTGACCCTTTTTTATTTTCAAAGATAATTAGGCCTATTGAAACTTTTAAAAGATCTTTCTTCAAAACATTGATACTTTTTATTTTAAAAGACCCAAAGTCTAAATAAAAAGAGGGATGTTTAACTATTTTAATAACTAAAAATACTTTATTAAAAAAGTATGTAAGAAACCCAAAATATACCACGATTCTAGTTGGAAAACCCTACTGGAAGGCCCTATTTCTTACCAGAATCCTACTGCATGGCAGGACATTGGTATCATAAAAGGCCTTCCAGAGCGAACTTCCTACGACCGTTCTGGAAGGCGTTCTATCCTACCAAAATACTACCATACAGTAGAATTCTGGTAAGAAAGAGGGTCTTCGAAAGCGTATTTATACAAACAAGAAATAGAATCAGGGTATAGCACAACTTTTCACCACAGAAGGTGAGATGAATGGTCAGAAAATTAATAGCCTTTTGACACATTTGGAATAAAATGTTTCACTTTTGAACACCGATATTAAATTATTGGTTTTGGTGTGTTACGAAAACATAACAAAATATTTATCCGCGTTTCATTACACATCCGAGCTATCCACATATTTTCAATTGGGTATGGAATGATAAAGGTAGAATCTAGAGAAAATGCACTCTCATTTTCATATTTGGTGAGTGGGGAACCCTTTAGGAATAAAACTCTAGGATTCAAGCCCCAACATTCTCGTTAAAATCAAACCAGACAAGGGGAGTGTGTTTTGGTTTTTCTTACCTCCTGTTGGCTATACGCTTATGTACTAATTACACTAATAGCTAAATTTAATGCATTTGCATGGAGGGAGAGTGGGAAACCATTTAGGAAAAACCACCCTCAGTGCACCCGGCCATGATTGAACCCCGATCTCCCGTCTTCGGCAGTCTAGTCCAACTCGAGGGCAGTGCGTTAGACCATTAGGCCACCGAAGCGGGTTGTTGGTTATTGTAATAATCAAAGCCATGGCAATAAAACTGTCCTGTTTACTTCGTATTCTTTTTAATAATCGAGACGCAATTTTAATCAAGATCCAGTAAAATATTCCCTCCCTCACCCCCAGTTTAAAATAGGGATAGTGGACCTTTTTGAGAACAGATGCCCAATGTGTCGACGATATTTTAAGAAATTATTTCGCGTGCCCTTAAAATGTTGAGTAACAAACTGATTAATGGAGTCTTTTATCCTCAATATTAATCACTTTTACTAAACATTACTTATCTACATCCATTACTCTTTACAGCCTAAGGCCAGTTGTTTATCCAAGCTATATATTTCCCTTATAATTTAACATAAGACTAGAATATGCACAACATTCAGTCCCAGGCCGTACATTTATCAATGTGAAATGGTAAAACCAATATTTCCATCAATGATAAATTTGTGGCCATACTGAGAATCAAACCCTGGACCCTTAGCTTAGTAGGCTAGACATGCTACCGGATGTGCCGGACCTTTTACTATCTATTTTAGTTTTAATTTATTTTTTAAAGTTAAATATTAGTGTGTGTTTTTGTAATTTTGTTTATAAAGATAAAGAACAAAATATCTTTGGAACCTATTTAGCTGACAGATGCTTCTTAAATGTT
>JBCFYV010005107.1:43300-61632 GCA_039000515.1 Timema cristinae
GGCATGGGGTTTTTCTTATGGGCGCTTATACCAACATAGTGTTTTCAGGGCAGAGGCAGGGTGAAGGTGGGGGGGGGGGGGTGGAGAAGGTGTGAGGCAGATGATGAGGGGGATGGGGGGATGATCCTGAGAGTCCCCAAGGGAAGGGTTGTATGATTGGCTCAGAATACATATCATGTACTAGGGCACAAAGGGTTAAATGATTACCCCTCTCCCTCACCCCGCCCTCTCCTCCCGTGCCGGGGACTCGCGAACGTGGGCTCTGTCTCTCTTTCTCTCCCTCCCCCACACACACATATACTCATAGTAATACTGGGACAGTGAGGGTTAATGTGTACCCCCCTCAGCCCTCCATGAAGTATGTTGGAGTTCTCTCTCTCTCTCCCACTCGCCCTCTAGATATAGTAAGGAATACTGGAACACAGGGGGGAGAAATGTGGTGAGGGGAGCACGCCGACGTCAGGGTGAGGGGGATGGGTTGCAGCTCTGCTCGAGGACGGTCGAGTCTAAATGAACTATTTTTTCTCCGAATGAACCCTACACACATCTTCCCCGGTCACCCTCCTCCGAGATCGTGCCGGGAGCTAAGATGTCGGATATGTTTGTGAAGAACAAGGTTCAAATCCCGGTCGGGTGAACTGAGGGTTGGTTTTCCACTCTCCCTCTAAGCAAATGAGGCTTCCCCAGTAGTATGAACGATTTTACACACACTCACAAGATGGTACATTCGTTATTTGGAAACTTTTTCAAACATATTGGAAGATGACGTGTTTGTTTTTCCACTCTCCCTCCAAGCAAATGAGGCTTCCCAGTACTCTGAACGATTTTACACACACTCACATGATGGTACATTCGTTATTTGGAAACTTTTTTCGAACATATCGGAAGATGACGTGTTTGTGAAGATCGAGGTTCGAAACCCGGCTAGGCTAAACGAGGAGTGGTTTTTCCACTCTCCATCCAATCAAATGAGGGTTCCTAATTCAGCCTTCCCAATTCCCAATTAGCACTGTGATGTATTTTACGTCCTCGTCATGCACTTCTAAAATCCTAATTTCTGGAGCTATAAACTCTGACCATGATACATACGCGTATAGTCTTTCGCTCGCTGTAGGGAACGACGGGTTTTCACAGTAGGAGCGGCCATTCCCGCGACCAGAGGAAGTTACACACACACGCAGAGACAGTGGGAAGCGAGGGGAGAGGGGTGACCTCCAGGACATGAGGATCTAACCCGGGACCCTCGAGTGTTTGATTCCCGTGCGAACCAACCAGGCCAAGGACTCGATTCCCGGGAGTCCGAGCTTCAGGGGTCCGGGATTGATTCCCGAGATACTCTTCTACCCTCCCTTACCACGGCTACGAGAGCTCCCTCCTGAGGGTCCGAGCTTCAATCCTGGCAAAGACATGGAAACATACATATCCTTCACAGAACATGGATTCAGGCATGACCGAGATACTAGAAAATGAATTCCTCTATATTGAGATAGTCCTATTCAGTCCACCTCACTATACGCTGAGCTAGTCCTATCCAGTTCAACTCATTACACACTATCTCAATCTTGAGCTAGTCCTATCCAGTCCACCTCCTTAAACCCTGAGCTAGTTATATTCAGTTAACCTCATTATATCCTATCACTATCGCGATATAGTTATATCCAGTCCAACACATTACATCCTATACCTATCTTCAGCTAGTTCTATCCAGTACACCTCATTACACCCTATCCTATCTTCAGCTAGTCCTATCCAGTCCCCCTCATTAACTCCTATCACTATCATGAGCTTGTTCTATCCAGTCCACCTCATTACATCCTATCCCTATCTTCAGCTAGTCCTATCCAGTCCAACTCATTACAACCGATACCTATCTTCAGCTAGTTCTATCCAGTCCAACTCATTACACTCCATCCCTATCTTGAGCTAGTTCTATCCAGTCCAACTCATTACACCCTATCCCTTTCTTGAGCTAGTTCCATCCAGTCCACCTCATTACATCCTATCACTATCTTGAGTTAGTTCTATCCAGTCCAACTCATTACACCCTATACCTTTCTTGAGCTAAACCTATCCAGTCCTCTCTTTACAACCTATCTCTATCTTGAGCTAGTTATATTCAGTTCACCTCATTACACCCTATCCCTATCGTGAGCTAGTACTATCCAGTCCACCTCATTACATCTTATCACTATCTTGAGCTAGTTCTATCCAGTCCACCTCATTATATCCTATCCCTATCTTGAGTTAGTTCTATCCAGTCCAACTCATTACACCCTATCCCTTTCTTGAGCTAGTTCCATCTAGTCCACCTCATTACATCCTATCCCTATCTTGAGTTAGTTCTATCCAGTCCAACTCATTACACCCTATCCATTTCTTGAGCTAGTCCTATCCAGTCCTCCTCTTTACACCCTATCTCTATCTTGAGCTAGTTATATTCAGTTCACCTCATTACCTCCTATCCCTATCGGGAGATAGTACTATCCAGTCCACCTCATTACACCCTATCCCTATCGTGAGCTAGTACTATCCAGTCCACCTCATTACATCTTATCCCTATCTTGAGCTAGTTCTATCCAAACTACCTCATTACATCCTATCCCTATCTTGAGCTATAGCCTATAAGGATCCTAGTTATATCCAGTCCACCTCATTACACTTTATCCTTATCTTGAGCTAGTCCTATCCAGTCCAACTCATTACACCGTGAGCTAGTTCTATTTAGTCCACCTCATTACGTCCTATCCCTATCTTGAGCTAGTTCTATCCAGTTCACCTCATTACATTCTATCCATATCTTAAGCTAGCTATATTCAGTACACCTCATTACACCCTATCCCTATCTTGAGCTAGTTCTATCCAGTCTATCTCTAACTTGAGATAGTCCTATCCAGGCCACCTCATTACATCCTATCCCTATCTTTAGAAAGTTATATCCAGTCCACCTCAATACATTCTATCCCTATCTTGAGCTAGTTATATTACGTTCACCTCATTACACCCTATTCCCATCGTGAGCTAGTACTATCAAGTCCACCTCATTACATCTTATCCCTATCTTGAGCTAGTTCTATCCAGTCCACCTCATTACATCCTATCCCTATCTTGAGTTAGTTCTATCCAGTCCAACTCAACACCCTATCCCTATCATGAGCTAGTTCTATCCAGTCCACCTCATTACATCCTATCCCTATTTTGAGTTAGTTCTATCCAGTCCAACTCATTACACCCTATCCATTTCTTGAGCTAGTTCTATCCAGTACACCTCATTACACCCTATCTCTATCTTGAGCTAGATATATTCAGTTCACCTCATTACACCCTATCTCTAACTTGAGCTAGTCCTATCCAGTCCAACTCATTACACCCTGAGCTAGTTCTATACAGTCCACCTCATTACGTCCTATCCCTATTTTGAGCTAGTTCTATCCAAACTACCTCATTACATCCTATCCCTATCTTGAGCTATAGCCTATAAGGATCATAGTTATATCTAGTCCACCTCATTACACCCTATCCTTATCTTGAGCTAGTCCTATCCAGTCCAACTCATTACACCCTGAGCTAGTTATATCCAGTCCACCTCACTACAGCCTGAGTTAGTTCTATCCAGTCAACCTTACTACACCCTATCTCTATCTTGAGTTAGTTATATGCAATCCGCCTCATTACATCCTATCTCGAGTTAGTTCTATCCAGTTACCTCATTACACGCTATCCCTATCGTGAGCTATTTATATGCAATCCACCTCACTACACACTATTCATATCTTGAGTTTGTCCTATTCAGTTGACCCCATTACGTCCTGATTTTGTGATATCCAGTACAACTCTTTACACCTGATCTAGTTCTATCCAGTCCACCTCATTACATCCTGAGCTAGTTCTATCCAGTCCACCACATTACATCCTATCCCTATCTTGAGTTAGTTCTATCCAGTCCAACTCATCACCCTATCCCTATCTTGAGCTAGTTCCATCCAGTCCACCTCAATACATCCCATCCCTATCTTGAGTTAGTTCTATCCAGTCCAACTTATTACACCCTATCCATTTCTTGAGCTAGTCCTATCCAGTCCTCCTCTTTACACCCTATCTCTATCTTGAGCTAGTTATATTCAGTTCACCTCATTACCTCCTATCCCTATCGTGAGATAGTACTATCCAGTCCACATCATTACACCCTATCCCTATCGTGAGCTAGTACTATCCAGTCAACCTCATTACATCTTATCCCTATCTTGAGCTAGTTCTATCCAAACTACCTCATTACATCCTATCCCTATCTTAAGCTATAGCCTATAAGGATCCTAGTTATATCCAGTCCACCTCATTACACTTTATCCTTATCTTGAGCTAGTCCTATCCAGTCCAACTCATTACACCCTGAGCTAGTTCTATTTAGTCCACCTCATTTCGTCCTATCCCTATCTTGAGCTAGTTCTATCCAGTTCACCTCATTACATTCTATCCATATCTTAAGCTAGCTATATTCAGTACACCTCATTACACCCTATCCCTATCTTGAGCTAGTTCTATCCAGTCTATCTCTAACTTGAGATAGTCCTATCCAGGCCACCTCATTACATCCTATCCCTATCTTTAGAAAGTTATATCCAGTCCACCTCAATACATTCTATCCCTATCTTGAGCTAGTTATATTACGTTCACCTCATTACACCCTATTCCTATCGTGAGCTAGTACTATCAAGTCCACCTCATTACATCTTATCCCTATCTTGAGCTAGTTCTATCCAGTCCACCTCATTACATCCTATCCCTATCTTGAGTTAGTTCTATCCAGTCCAACTCAACACCCTATCCCTATCATGAGCTAGTTCTATCCAGTCCACCTCATTACATCCTATCCCTATTTTGAGTTAGTTCTATCCAGTCCAACTCATTACACCCTATCCATTTCTTGAGCTAGTCCTATCCAGTCCTCCTCTTAACACCCTATCTCTATCTTGAGCTAGTTATATTCAGTTCACCTCATTACACCCTATCTCTAACTTGAGCTAGTCCTATCCAGTCCAACTCATTACACCCTGAGCTAGTTCTATACAGTCCACCTCATTACGTCCTATCCCTATCTTGAGCTAGTTCTATCCAAACTACCTCATTACATCCTATCATTATCTTGAGCTATAGCCTATAAGGATCCTAGTTATATCCAGTCCATCTCATTACACCCTATCCTTATCTTGAGCTAGTCCTATCCAGTCCAACTCATTACACCCTGAGCTAGTTATATCCAGTCCACCTCACTACAGCCTGAGTTAGTTCTATCCAGTCAAGCTTATTACACCCTATCTCTATCTTGAGTTAGTTATATGCAATCCGCCTCATTACATCCTATCTCGAGTTAGTTCTATCCAGTTCCCCTCATTACACACTATCCCTATCGTGAGCTATTTATATGCAATCCACCTCACTACACACTATCCATATCTTGAGTTAGTCCTATTCAGTTGACCCCATTACGTCCTGATTTAGTGATATCCAGTACAACTCTTTACACCCTGATCTAGTTCTATCCAGTCCACCTCATTACATCCTGAGCTAGTTCTATCCAGTCCACCTCATTACACCAGGCAGTACCATGATCTCTGTCATCGAATCTTATATATATTTGCACTGTATGTTCCGAATGTAGAAATCTTAACGTGAAATAATTTTTTTGTTTTCAAGAGTCGCCTAAAGGCATGCGAGGAAATAGTTTCTATGTCTGCGGCGGTGACGCTTACAGACAAAACCATTCTAATGTATTTAGACGTTATTCGGCTATTCATTGAGGGAAAATCGTGATTTTAATTCTAATTCGAAATTTTTCGTAAATATCTCAATGATTTAGAGAATGTTTTATACCGCGTATCATATTTTAAGGTCATTTTACTGATAAAATGTCGTAATTACCCACTTCGACGGTTGCACGGTCTAAGGTGTCGCTCCCGCAGTAGACTAGACCGCCGAAGACGGGGAGATTGAGTTTAGAACCTCGATCGGGTGAACTGAGAGGCTTGGTTTTCTACTCCCACTCCACGCAAATGCAGGTACAATTCCTCTCAAATTGAATCTTTCTTAGAACATCAGCGTAAAAAACCCTATAGTAAGAAATTCTGACCCCATATATTGTCAGATTTCAAATGATTAAGAAACACTTGGTTCTGGTGGCTATGAGGGCCCTCTACAGGTAATTATCGTTGGTATGCGCTTCACGGTAGGATGTTCTAGATGGCGAGGTGGTTATTGTCAGTTAATGTTTTCAATTAATGGGGCATTATGCTGTTGAAATGATTATCTGATTGTTAGTAATTAACACTTTTAAGTTTGACATAGATATCTATTGTTAGTAATTAGCATTTTTAAGTTCAAGATGGAATTGTGCTACTTTGTCTTGCATATCTCATTGTTAGAAAAATGCACTTTAGCTTTTCTGTATGAAGGGGCGTTGTTCCATCTTTTATAGATTTTCATGCTAAATGTTGGATATTGGTTTGGAAGATTCATGTCATGGCTTTGCTCTAAGTTTAGTATAATTTCAAGATTCATGTTTAATGATTACCATCCCTTTCTCTAAAAGGAGTCATATGATGGACTTTTGATCTTAATTCAATATTTAATTATGTCAGTTATTTGTGTGAATAAAAATTATTGCCTTTAAAATTTTCTTCTCGGTTTTGGTAGGTCTACATAGACTACTAATACAGAAAAAAATGTTTTGTACTGTGATTTACTGTTGAAGCAGTAATGGTTCTACTATTTAGCCTATTTATGATTTTAAAAAGACGAGTAATCATAATAAATGCATATCACAATGTTGGATAGAAGATTAAAAGCCCAATCTACAACGTGGGGGCTCAGGATAAATCTAATATGGCAGACCAGGAGAATGCTTGATAATTACTCGCCTATATTGTTGTTCTGCAGTTATTTGCCGATACATTATCAATTTGTTCTTGGTCTTGCGAGTTTCTCATATGAATGTGGATAGCTCTTTGTCCAAAAGAAAGTAAACTCTGAATTTATGGTTAATTCAATAATTCAATGGTTCATAAACAACCTTTATCACGCAGCAATGATCCTGGCCACCAATATTCTGACCATGTGACGGGTTTTGTCCAAAACTTATTTGGTTGGAGTTAGGGTCAATCAGCGATAATCTCAGTCTATAGTATCGTCCGTAAAACCAAATATGAAAAACTGTACAATCTAGTGTAGCTATAAACTCATGTTAAGGTTAGAGAAAAAATACAACATGGTCTGTGATCATCCACAAATATTACAATTTCATTTGTTTGAACTCCAACAATAACATTCACGTTTTCTCTGAAACTTCTGTTTAGTTTCGAAGTATTTGTTCAAGGGCAAGCCACACCAATGGAGCCAAAAGAACTACTTGTGCCAGTGAAACTAATTTTATTTAACTCAAAACATGAATGTAAAACCATAAACAGAACAAATCCATCTCTATCTTTCCTAAATTCTCCCATTGGTGACACATCTGGGTTGATGCCAAATGACGCAATGAAATAGACTTGGTATAATAATAGAAGAAGTAGTCATTTTGACAATCCAGACTTAACAATTTTGATGATAGAATCAAATAAAGCACAAAAATGTGATTATTTTTAGTGAGATAAAAGCTTAATAATGTATACTTATTGTTAATCCTAAAATTAAACAAACTATTTTTATTTGTCTTTTATTGAGGTATTTAACGTGAACTGAGCACACGAGAATGTCTATGAGCGAAAGTGAAAGGACCTAACAATTTTGCCAAGAATGGTATTTTTCACAAATATTTCAGGCTTACTTTACATGCTACATTCAACATGGGGCAGAGGGCTTTACTTTTGCTCTGAAGGAAGTTGTACTCTGGCTTTTTATTTCCCAAGAAAAAATTGTCAACTCCAACTTTGGGTTTGAACCAACAAACATCGGTTCCAGAGCCAAACAGTTCACCCCAATAGCACCGAGGTCAACTAACACAACCTATCATATTACATCGTTACACTATAGATAATATATAATAAAAGAACACACATTTTGCTGTAGTATTTATTCATCCTAAGCTGAGACCTGATGTAAGCAAAGCCACGAGGAAGTCTATGCTCTAATTTTCTATGAACGGACTTTCAATGGCATTCTTTCACTAAATAGTCCCTTCTATATTTTGTATTAAACTGGTTTTAAAATAACATTATCAAATTATTATAGATACAATTATCCTTTCATTTGATTTAGAAATTATAGTTTAAGCTTTGTAAGTGCAATTTGAATACCAACAAACTCCTGACTCAACGCTGTGAGAACCTATGATACAGTCCTTATCTCATGCTAATGTCTAATCACCAACGGTCAGACGACAGTTCATCTCGGCAGCATTTAGTGATGGTTGTGAGTGTTGTGGCTTTCCATCTATTTATGGTGTTAGTTGAGTGTGGCCAGAGTTTTGTAAAACATAAGACAGGATATTAAAAGCATTAAAGAATACAAAAATTCATAGTGACTTAATTAACTATGGAACAGAATACACGTGGTCACGCCTGTTTAAAATATTGCACTGGTCTTGAACCAATCATGTAGGTCCTTTTAGTAGTGAATGTTGAGATATGTTTACTTCAGGTCTCAGGTTAGGATGAATCAATAATAATGTTTATTTGATCATAACCCAATAACTTAGGTCAGGTTACCTTTAATCTATTATTAAACGTTATAATTGATACATTTGCTCATATTATATCATTTGTTTGATGAAATAGATTTGAAACTAATATTCAACTCAGGCTTTACATTAAACACATTTAATTGTTTCATTTTTTATTTAAGTTTTATTGGTTCATTTATTGATCTTTTTGGATCTGAATTTTTATTTATTGCATGTGTGTGTATTATTATGAATTATGGTTGAAGCCACAACGTGTTTTACTATGGCTAACCTAATTTAACAAAAATTTATAAAGGTATAGGAATAGGCTTAAACATGTTCTTAATATTAAAAAACTAAATAAAAAATCTCAATACCTATTTTGGTATAATATAACTATATTTTACTTTTTAACTGTTTCAAAGTCTAATTTTGAAATAACAAAACAAAACAAAAAAAGTTACTTGTTTATAAATATTGTACATATTTTTTATTTTGTTTAAAGCCCAATGTATTTGTAACATTATTTAGCTTTGTTTTGGCCCACAAGTTCTTAAAAGATGAATTAATCTGTAAAAAAATGTGTAATTATAGTTGTATTGTAGACGTATATATGAAGAAAGTATCAAAAGTTTTAAACCATGGAAAACAAACATTTATATTATCTCCACTTGAGATTTTTTCAAACTATTCATGTTTAAACATTTTTCAATACATTCTGGATTTAATTATACAGTTTCTTATATAATTGTGTTTGAGATAGAACTAATCTTTAGAGTCCATAAAGAATAGTTTTTTTTTTATATTTCTATTAAGGAGGACAATACAACTAATTTTTGCAACTAAATGAAATAAATGCAGTAAAAACTATATTAATTTTAACTTTTGTCACCTTAGCAAAAAAATATTTAATTTCCTTATTTGACTATTTACCCAAATCTTGTGTTTTCTTTGTCCAGAATGAATAATAATTTAGGTGTTAGAATTACTCTTGCCATTAAACACGTAATACAAATATTTCACATATATTTACTTATTTATTAAGAAAGTGGTGGTTGGTAATCTTCATCTATTATTGAAACCCTTTCATACAAATAGCATATGTAGTTTCACTGTAATGAATAAATAAGACGGTGAATGTTTGGCTTGAAGCCCTTATTACAAAATATTACTTATACTTTCTTTGTTTTGAATGGATAAGAATGTGCCTTTTTAAATTTCTGCTCATCTTGAAGCTCTTGGCACAAAAATCACACTTATATTTTCTTTGTTCTGAATGAGTAAGCAGGTGACTGTTTAGATTACTCTTCGTCTTGACGCTCTTATCACAAACATCACACTTATAATTTCTTTGTTCCGAATGAATAAGAAGGTGACTTTTTAATTTACTCTTCGTATTGAAGCTCTTCTCACAAACATCACAATTATAATTTCTTTGTTCCGAATGAATAAGAAGGTGACTTTTTAAATTACTATTCGCAATGAAGCTCTTCTCACAAACATCACACTTATAATTTCTTTGTTCCGAATGACTATGAAGGTGACGGTATAAAGTACTCTTCGCATTGTAGCTCTTCTCACAAATATCACACTTATAATTTCTTTGTTCCGAATGACTATGAAGGTGACGGTATAAAGTACGCTTCGCACTGAAGCTCTTCTCACAAACATCACACTTATAATTTCTTTGTTCTGAATGAATAAGAAGGTGACTTTTTAAATTACTCTTCGCATTGAAGCTCTTCTGACAAACATCACACTTATAATTTCTTTGTTCTGAATGAGTAAGAAGGTGACTGTTTAGATTACTCTTCGTCTTGACGCTCTTATCACAAACATCACACTTATAATTTCTTTGTTCCGAATTAATAAGAAGGTGACTTTTTAATTTACTCTTCGCATTGAAGCTCTTCTCACAAACATCACAATTATAATTTCTTTGTTCCGAATGACTATGAAGGTGAGAGTATAAATTACTCTTCACCTTGAAGCTCTTATCACAAACATCACACTTATACATTCTTTGATCTGAATGAATAAGAACGTGATTGTTTAAAATACGCTTTATCTTGAACCTCTTATCACAAACATCACACTTATACATTCTTTGATCTGAATGAATAAGAAGGTGACTGTTTAAATTACGCTTTACGTTGAATCTCTTATCACAAACATTGCACCTATACTTTCTTTGTTCTGAATGAATAAGAAGGTGATTGTTTAAATTACTTTTCACCTTGAAGCTTTTATCACAAACGTCACACTTATACTTTCTTTGATCTGAATGTATAAGAAGGTGAATTTTTAGATTATTCTTCACCTTGAAGCTCTTATCACAAACATCACATTTATAATTTCTTTGGTCTGAATGAATAAGATGGTGTTTGTTTTGACTACCTCTTTCTTTAATATCCTCATTGCAAACATTACACTTGTACTTTCTATGTAGAGTATAGACCAGATTTTCCTTGGTATTATTGTGCTTACTAGTACAATCTTTAAAATTACACACCTTTTTAAACAAATTTACATGTTTCTCCTCAATTATATCTTGATTAGATCTTGTACTGTTTTCACTAAGTACAGAATCATTCAGAAAAATACTCTCCTTTTGACCCATTAATTTACAATTTCCTTTTTCTTTTTTGTGAATTAAACATCCCTCTAAATTAGAGTATTTAAATGGAAGCGAAAGATCAGTAACTTGTGATGGTAAATCATGAGTGGAAGGTGTTGATCCAGCCTGTAATGAAATTAGACATAAATATTAAAGATTAGGCTAAATATTTATTAAATAAAAACATAAGTATTGATTTTTAAGTCCTAAAAGTCTAATTTAGGAGGTACTAAATTAACATTATCATACATATTAAGAGGGAAAATCAAAACCTAACTCAAGTAAGACTTACAAAAATAAAAACACAACTAAAATAATCAATGGGATTAGGTCAATGCTCCTTGAAGTAATTTGTGTTAAATTTGTGGTATAACTGTCACTTTACAACAGAGCTATATTATATATTAGGTTATAGAATATGAACTAGTAATAGTGTTATCTAAAAGTCTGAAGATAAATTTGAATTTTTTGAGTTTAGTGAAAAACCATTTATTGCTGCCCAAAGTAAAGCCAGTCGCTGACAGATATAAAATATGTAATATAATATAATAACTCTGAATGATATATGTTCACATTACACAACCCTGGAGTTTTCGAGACCAAACAATATTTCAATGATATTTATCTTTGCACAAAGCTAAATGTTCTGAAGAACGAAATATCATATTCAGGGACTTTAGTAATTCTTGTTTCAAATGTATTAGGACTAATAAAGAAATAATTTGGGAGAAGAAAAAATATATAATGTTCATGTAACATTTTTTATAACAAAACGTAAAAATTGTTCTTAAAAATACTATTAAATGAATGAATTTTATTAAAACACGCATGGTGAATACTATACAAAGATAATGTGTTACATTTATCTTTCCATGGTCTTTCGACCCATTCTGTGTGAGCACATATCTAAATTAATAGTGCTAAGGATGAGAAGTTTATAATTCAGAAGAACTGTAGCCATATTTGTGAATAGGAATATATCTAAAATAGACATTTAGGAAAAACCACCTACAGTACACCTGCCTGCGATTGAACTCTTGTCCGCTTTGATAACTAAATCCCAGTCATTGATAAAATTACACCTTATATCATTCAATCACTCTTGAGGGTTTTAAGTTTTGTTTTTGTGATGATAGAAAATATGATGGTAATAAAGAAACACAACTCAAAGGTTTTTAAAACTACACCTGTACTAGATTAGTAAGTGGCTGGACAGGACTAAATAAATGAGTAATAAGCTTATATGTAATAATTTATTAATTGATTAGTTTTTACCATAGTCTTACTAGCTTTCATGTTTTACACATATATACTAATAACCCCAATGAGTTAAGTATAAGGAATACTAAATTGAGTGGAAGTATACCCTTATTTGTGTGGAGTGAGAGTGAAAAACTATTTAAGAAAAAACACCCTCCGTATATCAGACTGGGATTTTTACCTAGATCTCCCTGTCATTACAGGCTGGCCTTACAGAAGAGGGACTCCTTGAACCACGAGGCCTCCGAGGCAAGGAAACGATTATAAATTTAGGTATAAAGTATTTTATGGTATTTTAAAATACATAATAACTTTGTTTATTTGATTAAATAATTGAAACATATATGATAAACATATAAGAATATAATACTCAGTAAAGTAATCTGATATTCAATTTAGATTATTTTAGCTATTTAATTTACACCTTCTAAATTGACAGATCAGTATATCAACAAATGTCTTAGAACTTAGGAACTAACTTTAAGTTAGTCCCTAAAACAAAAGCCAGCCCTTGAAAATTAATTAATCACTGTTAAAGGCGATATGCACATTTCACAAATGATATTTTTTTCTGCCAAGCCAGGAATGAAACACGGCATCTTTAGCTAAGTATACAGACGTGATAACAACTGAGCCACGGTGTTGGACTGGTTTAGTAAAGTACGTTCATGATATGTTTTTACCTGGATGAAAGTTCAAAAATCATATGTGTAGTTTTTGGGTGGCCAACACTTGTAAAATATAACTTTTTTGTTATAGATGTAAGTTTTTTAATCACCTATTACATTTAAAATAACGTCAAGTTTTCTCACACTATTTTATTACTTTTAATAATTTCTTCCAACCCAATCCGAAATAATATTTTAATCATAATTAAAAGTACTTATTCTTTGATTTGGAATGTGTAATATAGTGCATACATTAATACCTTTTAAAAGAGGCCTCATATTTACTTGGAAAAGAGAAAATACTTGTGTTTTTTTATATAATTTTTTTTGTGATTATTCTAACATATTTCAAATTACTTAACCAAATAAATATTTTTATTTAGTGCGTGGGTGCATCATTGTAAATAACTTGATTCCATCATGTTCAATCACATGGTTTAAATTAGTCGGTTGCCATTTTAAAGCTATATTCGTTATATTTTTGTGAAAGTGTGGGGAATAATAATTTTTTTAAGTGAAACAAAATGATAAATAAGCTTATTGTGCCAGTCCCCCAATAAATATAACTAATATTGGCCTGAATTAGTGGTTAACTATCACATTCATTCATTACCATATGTCATAATTACAGTTATCCAAAGTGAAAGATATCAGCTGTTGGCGTAAAGATATATTAGGGACTTTTTCTAGTAACTTTATGAGCTGTCATCCAATAAACTAATGTCCTGAATGTACTATAATTGGAAGTGTGGTTTGATAAAGTGTGCATTTTTGCAGATACTTATTGGTTATCAACCTGGGACCTCCATAGCTCTAAATCCAGCCCTGGTTAGAGGGTTTTCTACCTGCATTTGAGTGGAAGGGGAGTGGGGAACCATTTGGGAAAAAATTACCCTCAGTAGACCCAACTGGGATTAAAACCTCAATATTCCTGTCTTCAGCAGGAAAGTCTAACAGGAGAGTGATAAATTATATTGTTCATCCAACTTGAATATTACAAATAAATTACAAATTTTTCAAGTTTTTTCTGAAATAAGTGTATATACATTTATTTCTAATTATTTTGTTAGCGTATAACGAGAACTGGTAGTAAGATGTGATTTTAATTACTTTTATTTAGGTTAGTCACAAACCAATTTGTCACATATCAGACTTATTGAGCACTGCCTGTGAAGTAGAGATATAGCCGCTTTTTAAAAAACGTTGTTTCCCCTATAGACCTATACCACTATTTTTATATTATACCTATACTATTAAACTCTCTGTTGTTAAAGTTTTCTGCATGTATTATATTCTTGTATCCTGTTTATTATCCATGGGTGTTTGTTGAAGGAGTGTTAATTGATTAAATCATCGTCTTTGTCAGTCATATTGGGGTCATCAGGTGGTTAGTCTACATTTTCAGAATTGAAACATCCTTGTCCCTGACAGTTGTTACACATGGATGAACAGTGTAAGCAATTTTTAACACAATCACCCTAATTTTAAAGCACATATGGAAGTCTTAATCAGGGTGGTTGGTACATGTGACTCAGTTGTATACACAGATGATAATGTTTTAAATGAGGGGGAGTGGAGGGTGTTTCCAATCCAGCCCCACAATTCAGGCTTTAGTGTTTGCTCTCGCTACATTTGTACTTGGTGAAATAAACGATGCTAATGTTGACGAGAAACTGCAAAAGTAATTGTAAGTCAAGATGAATATACCACATGATGAGAATGCACGAACGACTTACTAAACGTAATACATCTGTAGTGATTGAGGTTATCTTCGTTGGATGAAGTTTTGTACGGAGAGAAGATTAAATGCTCTCCAGCGGCTGTGATTTCGTCATGAGTTGAAAGTGGTGGATTGTTGAAGATGAGTGCGATACATTGCAAAGATGCTACCTGATTGATTAGGCGTATAGTTTTAATTTTCCCCGTATGTATAAAATGCTGATGTAGTGTTGCAGCTACTCATTGCATGGGCAAACAAGATTGTTCTCTTGCAGTTAGGAATAATATTGGAGCATAGTATATCTTGAAAAATGTAAATTCTTGCTATCAATATATATAATGCATACAGTATTATAAAATCTAAAAATGCAGTGAGAAGGATAGTGCTGCATGCTTGAAACAATCGAAGAATGGTTGGGTTCAGTTGTACTTAACTTTAAGCGCAAATTACGAAATAATTTTTTTGCTCTCACCGCAGCCACTGTATAAGGATAATCTATGGTTAGTTTGTTATTTGGGATCATTATTTTAAAACAGCACCATCTATGATTGGCTGTCTGGTATTTTTATTTTAGTCAGCGGATAATTTGTCTCAACCCTTTGGGTTGAGATTACATCTTGTGACTTTTCATTGTAGAAAGGCTATTTTGTATTACATGAAAGCGTAACTACAAGTATGCTTGCGATTGCGTAGTAGTGAGTCCTATCAGCGGGTGTGTTGGTTGTAGACGAGCCATTAGTGTTGATATACACAAATAGGTTCTTATAATTGAGGTGAAAATATTATTTTCGTGTCTGGTTATGTATCACCTTGAGAAGCTCTGCGTACCACAGTTTGAGAACAGCTAAATATATATATATATATATGATAAATAAACAGATTGTTTGTCGGCTAATGAAATGTAAGATGACAATTACATAACATATATATAATGTATTCCAGGTTATATTGTAAATGTAAAGGTATTAAAACAAAATATATTTGAATGGATATATTATTGAGTGTGATTAAATCAATAAAAGGAACTTAACATAAAATGTTTGTTAGATGTATCTAACTAAGCAAAAGCCAAACCAAAAATATTTTCTATTCATTAAAGAAAATGTTTGTTAATCATAAAATATATTATATATATATATATATATATATATATATATATATGCTAATCAAATTTATAGTGTCTATGAGCTATTAATTTTTTTCCTGCTGGAAAATTTTAAGCACAAGTGTTTAACATAATTTCACATTATTTGACCCCAAAATTTGTCATTGGGGCCATCAAAAACTCTTGATTACCTATAATCATTCAATTCCTAGGTGTTAATTATTATTTTGTTCCCAACGCCCATGTTTATCAAAACTTAATTACAGTTGTTAGATAAGTAGATTCAAGAGGAAATGCAACCTTATTTTCTTGGAGGGAGAAGTGGAAACCGTTTAGGAAATATCCCAATGTAAGCCCAAATATGATTTGAATCCCGAACTCACCGTCACCGAAAAAACCAAACGAGCGTGATGTAAATCCGTTCACCAACTGATACTGGTTAGAATTAGTAAACATTGCTTCTATAATGACTATATAAATATGACTAAGATATCACTAAAAAAATCATCCAACCCAACAGATATGTTGTTCACTATTGTATCAGCAACACTCTCCTAAATAATGCTGCTAAATGCAACTAGGTCCGAGTTGTATAACCAAGAGTAACACAAGCTGCTTTTATCATATCAACCACTTAGATTTCTATTAGTTTGGATTTTGCACCTTCCTATAGTCATTATAATAAATTAATTATGTAAATATAAAGCTATAAATTTAAAAAAAACTGTGACCACACCCGAAATACACCATGACACCAAGTAAGGTTTCAAACTACTGTATTAGAGTTAGAGAGAGGTAAGGCACCAGTCTTATGAATTAGACTACTACATCTGCGGGGATTCCCGTTTGACTCCTATAGGGTGACATTTTGAATAATTTGTCTATATTAAGACCTGTAACACTTTAAGAACCCTTTTTAAATTAATAGGAATAGGTATTTTTAGCTATGCATACAAATTAAAATAAAGCATCATATTATTACCACTATTGTGAAAAGACATAATGCTCGAGTAAACTCACGACAAACTTCTCATCACCCGCCTTCCTTCCTTCAACAAACACACAATGTATCGAGCTCTATTTAACCAAAAGAATATATTTATTGCATAACCAATTAAGTTTAAATGCTTTAAGAATAATGAGCAATCAATTAGTGTAGTCAAATGTATTCTACTAATAAGCTCTTTTTTGGGTCATCTTAAATTATTTTTGATGGAGTAAAGCTGAGAAAAATAGAGAAAGTAAAATATCTTGGAAGTGTGATTGAGGAGAAAGGTGGAAGTAAAGAGGATGTAATGAGAAGAGGACACAGGAAGAGTGTTCTATAGGTGTGTAAGATCCCTGCTATGGAGAAAAGAAGTGCCTTCAAAGTGTAAAGAAGTGTTTTTAAAAGGGGTTGTACTCTGTACCTAATGTGGGTCATGCAGAAGAAATATGGACATTGAAGTAAGAGAAACTTTGGAGAGCTGTTAGGGTGTCACCAGGGGAAAAAGGGAATTTGAAATGAGAAGGGAAAAAAGTGGAGTCATGGAGTGCATGAGAATAAGGTAAAAGGGAAACAAAGGGTGAGTGGGTTTTGGACAATATAAAAAGGATGGAGAAGGGAGGATGACAAAAAAAAAAGTTGGAAATGAAGTATTTTGGGGGGAAAAACCCACAATTTTAGGTCAAGCAAAAGATGAGAGGAGAATATAACAGAAAGTGTTCGTTTAAGGGGGAAGAATGGATGTAATTAAAAAAAATAAGAATAGTAGAAGGATAGAGGAAGATGGAGGCCCTTTTTTTAAAAAAACTGAACCCGCCAAAAACTGGTAATAGTTGATAATGAATAATTTTTTTTCTACTCAACACCTACATACCCCTTTTTAAAATCAAAATTTAAAAAAGTAGTAGTTAAAGACTGCTTGCTAGACGGTTCCCGTACGGTCGTTGAAAATTGGTCCCTTGGCTCTAGCAGCAAACCCCGACTGGTACTTGGTGAAAAACCCGACGACTTAGCCCTTTTTTGTCCCCGGTTTTAAGGCAGCGGGGGAGCTAATAGATTACGGCCTGGTTTCTAGGGTAAGTAATGGGTTTACGCCCCCCTTTTTTGGGGCATTTCTTCTAAAATTTTTGTGTTTATCGAAAACATCCCTAAACCTCGTAACACTAGTTATGTCATTCGCCACCCAAAAATATTTTAAAAAAAATTTTCACAAACATACCCCCCAAATTGAGGCCCGTTTTGATGACAAAATACTATCACCAATTTTTCGTTTTTTTACCAAACCAAATTTGTTAGACTTTTTAAAAAAAAAAAGTTTGGGGAAATT
>JBCFYV010005107.1:61732-87139 GCA_039000515.1 Timema cristinae
GATCATAGTGCTTACATTAAAAATATAAATACAATTTTAAACTATATAATACAGTTTAAAATTCAAAAGAGTTAAAACTTTACTATGTAGCTACAATTTTAATATACTAGCTACTAAAACTTTTTAATGAAACAAAATTGTGTACAAATTATTTTAAGAATGTGATGGGATTGTCAACGCTAGTAATCTAAAATTGATACTACCTTATTAATTTGAAGCAACCGCTGTCGCATGCTAGTAATATAAAATGGGCTGTGAAAAGGTTACTCTAGGAAAGATGCGTGAGCTAAGCTAGGCTCAGGCCGCCCCCATCAGTTCTTGACACTTTCAAGGAATCCAGAGATTAACCGGCTGACAGCATTCTAACAGCACTGTACACTTAACGCCTTCCCCTTTGTACTTTTTTTTCCAAAGCCATGTTCGAAATAACAATACCTACTCACTGGTGAAACTATCGACACCTGCTGGTGAGCATAGCAACTATGACTCAACCCAACCCTCACTCTTCAAAACTGAATAGTTAGGCTAGTAGACAACCTAGACGGTTATCCCAGTGGCGTCCGGCCGTGACTAAGGTAGTAGTGGCATGAAATGAGCGATTGGTGAATGACTGATTAAGTGCGTGTTAGGGACCGGCGTAGTTGATTGTCATGTATGGTTAATTCTAATTCTACTAGCTATGCTACATCTAGATTTTTAAATTTAATGTTTAATAATATTTTTTGTTATTGTTGTAATAGACACTTGAGTAGAGAGGAATTAGTGTTTTCAGGGCGGATATGACGCAATTAAGTATTGGCATGGGGTTTTTCTTATGGGCCTTATACCTACATAGTGTTTTCAGGGCAGACGCAGGGTGAGGGTGGGGGGGTGGAGGAGGTGTGTGTTGCAGATGATGAGGGGGTGGGGGGATGATCCTGAGAGTCCCCAGGGGAAGGGTTGTATGATTGGCTCAGAATACATATCATGTACTAGGGCACAAAGGGTTAAATGATTACCCCCCTCCCTCTCCTCCCACGCCGGGGACTCGCGAACGTGGGCTCTCTCTTTCTTTCTATCTCTCCCCCACACACACATATACTCATAGGAATACTGGGACAGTGAGGGTTAATGTGTACCCCCCTTTCCCCTTCCTTGAAGTATTTTGGAGTTCTCAATCCTCTCTCTCCCACTCATACTAGATATAGGTAGTAATACTGGGACAGTGAGGGGTGATGTGTGTCCCCCTCAACCCTTCCTTGAAGTATGTTGGAGTTCTCTCTCTCTCTCCCACTCGCCCTCTAGATATAGTTAGGAATACTGGAACACAGGGGGGAGAAATGTGGTTGAGGGGGGCACGCTGACGTCAGGGTGAGGGGGATGGGTTGCAGCCCTGCTCGAGGACGGTCGAGTCTAAATGAACTATTTTTGCTCTGAATGAACCCTACACACATATTCCCCGGTCCCCCTCTTCCGAGACCGTGCCAGGAGCTAAGATGTCGGATATGTTTGTGAAGAACAAGGTTCGAATCCCGGTCGGGTGAACTGAGGGTTGGTTTTCCACTCTCCCTCCATGCAAATGAGGCTTCCCCAGTACTCTGAACGATTTTACACACACTCACATGATGGTACATTCGTTATTTGGAAACTTTTTTCAAACATATAGGAAGATGAGGTGTTTGTGAAGATCGATGTTACATTCGTTATTTGGAAACTTTTTTCAAACATTTCGGAAGATGACGTGATTGTTTTTCCACTCTCCCTCCAAGCAAATGAGGCTTCCCTAGTACTCTGAACGATTTTACACACACACTCACATGATGGTACATTCGTTATTTGGAAACTTTTTTCAAACATATCGGAAGATGACGTGTTTGTTTTTCCACTCTCCATCCAAGCAAATGAGAGTTCCTAATTCAGCCTTCCCAATTCCCAATTAGCACTGTGGTGGATTTTACGGCCTTGTCATGCACTTCTAAAATCCTTATTTATGGAGCTATAAACTCTAACCATGATACATACGCGTATATTCTTTCGCTCGCTGTAGGGAACGACGGGTTTTCACAGTAGGATGGAGAGACGGCCCTTCCCGCGACCAGAGAAAGTTACACACACACGCAGAGACAGTGGGAAGCGAGGGGAGAGGGGTGACCTCCAAGACATGAGGATCTAACCCGGGACCCTCGAGGTTTTGATTCCCGTGTGAACCAACCAGGCCAAGGACTCGATTCCCGGGAGTCCGAGCTTCAGGGGTCCGGGATTGATTCCCGGGATACTCTTCTACCCTCCCTTACCACGGCTACGAAAGCTCTCTCTTGAGGGTCCGAGCTTCAATCCTGGCGATGACATGGAAACATACATATCCTCCACAGAACATGGATTCAGGCATGACCGAGATACTAGAAAATGAATTTCTCTATATTAAGATAGTCCTATTCCGTCCACCTCACTATACAATGAGCTAGTCCTATTCAGTCCACCTCATTACACACTATCTCTATCTTGAGCTAGTTATATTCAGTCCACCTTATTACACCCTATCCCCATCTTGAGCTAGTCCTATTCAGTCCACCTCCTTACACCCTGAGCTAGTTATATTCAGTTAACCTCATTACATCTTATCTCTATCGCGAGATAGTTATTACCAGTCCAACTCATTACATCCTGAGCTAGTTCTATTCAGTCCAACTCATTACACCCTATCCCAATCTTGAGCTAGTCCTATCCAGTCCACCTCATTACATTCTGAGCTAGTTATATCCAGTCCAACTCATTACACCCTATCCCTCTCTTGAGCTAGTCCTATCCAGTCCAACTCATTACACTCTATCACTATCTTGAGCTAGTTATATCCAGTACACCTCATTACACCCTATCCCTATCTTCAGCTAGTTCTATCCAGTACAGCTCATTACATCCTATCCCTATCTTCAGCTAGTCCTATCCAGTCCACCTCATTACATCCTATCCCTATCATGAAATTGTTCTATCCAGTCCACCTCATTAAAACCTAGCCCTATCTTGAGCTAGTCCTATCCAGTCCAACTCATTACATCCTATATCTTTCTTGAGCTAGTTCTATCCAGTCCACCTCATCACACCCTATCCCTATCTTGAGCTTGTTCTATCCAGTCCACCTCATTAAATCCTATCCCTATCTTAAGTTAGTTCTATCCAGTCCACTTCATTAAAGCCTATCCCTATCTTGAGCTAGTCCTATCCAGTCTCACTCATTACACTCTATCTCTATTTTGAGCTAGTTCTATCCAGTACACCTCATTACACCCTATCTCTATCGCGAGCTAGTTATATTCAGTCCAACTCATTACATCCTATCCCTATCTTGATCTAGTTCTATCCAGTCCACCTCATTACACCCTATCCTTATCTTGAGCTAGTTTTATCCAGTCCACCTCATTACATCCTATCCCTATCTTGAGCTAGTCCTATCCAGTCCAACTCATTACACTTTATCCCTATCTTGAGCTAGTCCTATCCAGTCCCACTCATTACACTCTATCTCTATCTTGAGCTAGTCCTATCGAGTCCTCTTCTTTACACCCTATCTCTAACTTGAGCTAGTTATATTCAGTCCACCTCACTACACCCTGAGTTAGTTCTATCCAGTACACCTCATTACAGCCCATCCCTATCTTGTGCTAGTCCTATCCAGTCCAACTCATTACACCTTATCCTTATCTTGAGCTAGTCCTATCCAGTCTACCTCATTACATCCTATCCCATTCTTGAGCTAGTTCTATCCAGTCCACCTCATTACAGCCTATCTCTAGCTTGAGCTAGAAATATTCATTCCACCTCACTACACACTGAGTTAGTTCTATCCAGTCCAACTCATTACACCCTATCCATATCTTGAGCTAGTCCTATCCAGTCCACCTCATTACACCCTATCCCTATCTTGAGCTAGTCCTATCCAGTCCAACTCATTACACCCTGAGCTAGTTCCATCCAGTCCAACTCATTACGTCCTATCCCTTTCTTGAGCTAGTTCTATCCAGTTCACCTCATTACATCCTATCCCTATCTTAAGCTAGTTATATTCAGTACACCTCATTACACCCTATCCCTATCTTGGACTAGTTCTATCCAGCCTACCTCATTACAGCATATATATTATTTAAGCTAGTCTTATCCAGGCCACCTCATTACATCCTATCCCTATCTTGAGCTAGTTTTATCCAGTCCACCTCAGTATAGTCTATCTCTAACTTGAGCTAGTTATATTCTGTCCCGCTCACTACACCCTGTGTTAGTTCTATCCAGTCCAACTCATTACACCCTATACCTATCTTGAGCTAGCCCTATCCAGTGAACCTCATTACATTCTATCCCTATCTTAAGCTAGTTCTATCCAGTAGACCTCATTACAGCCTATCCCTATCTTGAGCTAGTCCTATCCAGTCCAACTCATTACACCCTATCCCTATCTTGAGCTACTCCTAACCAGTCCACCTCACTACATCCTATCCCAATCTTGAGCTAGTTCTATCCAGTCCACCTCAATACAGCCAATCTCTAACTTGAGCTAGTTATATTCAGTCCTCCTCACTACACCCTGTGTTAGTTCTATCCAGTCCAACTCATTACACCCTATACCTATCTTGAGCTAGCCCTATCCAGTGAACCTCATTACATTCTATCCCTATCTTAAGCTAGTTCTATCCAGTCCACCTCATTACAGCCTATCTCTAACTTGAGCTAGTTATATTCAGTCCACCTCACTACACCTTGAGTTAGTTCTATCCTGTACACCTCATTACAGCCCATCCCTATCTTGAGCTAGTTATATCCATTCCAACTCATTACACCCTATCCCTATCTTGAGTTAGTCCTATCCAGTTGACCCCATTACATCCTGAGTTAGTTTTATCCAGTTCACCTCATTACAGCCCATCCCTATCTTGAGCTAGTTATATTCAGTCCGACTCATTACATCCTATCCCATCGTGAGCTAGTCCTATCCAGGCCACCTCATTACATCTTGAGTTTGTTATATCCAGTTCACCTCATTACACCCTATCCCTATCTTGAGCTAGTCCTATCCAGTCCAACTCATTACACCCTATCCCTATCTTGAGCTAGTTCTATCCAGTCCCCTCATTACAGCTTATCTCTAACTTGAGCTAGTTATATTCAGTCCACCTCACTACACCCTAAGTTAGTTCTATCCAGGCCACCTCTTTACAATCTGAGCTAGTTATATGCAATTCACTTCATTACACCCTATCCCTATCTTGAGATAGTTATATCCAGTCCACCTCATTACACCCTAAGTCAGTTATAATCCAGTCCACCTCACTACAGCCTGAGTTAGTTTTATCTATTCAACCTTATTTCACCCTATCTCTATCTTAAGTTAGTTATATGCAATCCGCCTCATTACATCCTATCTCGAGTTAGTTCTATCCAGTTCCCTCATTACATGCTATCCCTATCGTGAGCTATTTATATGCATTCCACCTCACTACACACTATCCATATCTTGAGTTAGTCCTATTCAGTTGACCCCATTACGTCCTGATTTAGTGATATCCAGTCAACTCTTTACACCCTGAACTAGTTCTATCCAGTCCACCTCATTACATCCTGAGCTAGTTCTATCCAGTCCACCTCATTACACAATGCAGTACCATGATCTCTGTCATCGAATCTTATATATATTTGCACTGTATGTTCCAAATGTAGAAATCTTAACGTGAAATAATTTTTTTGTTTCAAGAGTCGCCTAAAGGCATGCGAGGAACTAGTTTCTATGTCTGCGGCGGTGACGCTTACAGACAAAACCATTCTAATGTATTTAGACGTTATTCGTCTATTCATTGAGGGAAAATCGTGATTTTAATTCTAATTCGAAATTTTTCGTAAATATCTCAATGATTTAGAGAATCTTTTATACCACGTATCATATTTTAAGGTCATTTTACTGATAAAATGTCGTAATTACCCACTTCGACGGTTGCACGGTCTAAGGTGTCGCTCCCGCAGGAGACTAGACCGCCGAAGACGGGGAGATTGAGTTTAGAACCTCGGTCGGGTGAACTGAGAGGCTTGGTTTTCTACTCTCACTCCACGCAACTTCCTCACTTGGATGTAAAGGATGCCACAGAGTAAAATTTGTTAGAACCACTGCTCTAAATAATACAGGTCTCGCTGCGTTTTAGTTCCTGTGAACAGGTAAGAAGCTAGAGAGCTCTAGTATCTTTTCACAATAACACGCAATCCAGTCAACCAGTAGAAGAGTGTGAATAACTAAAGTTTCAATTTAGGGTTTTAACTTTTTAAGTACCGTAGATATTAAAACCAGAGCACCACATTCACCCTCTCCATATATGCTATTTATAATAAACATACTAAATACGATTGTAAAAGCACTTAAATTTGCTTTGTAATGTTTAATATTTGTAATTTCGTCGATCCAGTACGATTGAGTAATCTAACATTGACGACATGAAGACTTCGCCAATAAATGCATTCTTTGTTGCTATCACCGTATTGTTGTGATACAATAATATGTTATGATGACTAACAATAAGTGTAATTCAATAGCACATGGAGGTAGTGGAAAACTCTTAAAACACTCTTTGTGGGCCCCCCACCCAACCGGTATTCGAAGCCCAACCTTCCCATTACTAGCAAACTGGTATTTACCCCAATTTTTTTACTATGTGGGTAACGCGACTTACACCACCTGGTCTTGGGGAGAATCGGACAGCTCTGTTCAACAATAACTTAGAAAGGCTGTTGGAGAGGGAGGATAAGGGTTCTCGACGGGAATGTGGGGGGAGGAGGAGGGAAATGTCCACATTCAAATTTTGAATTTTTTTCGGTGCCAAAGTTTTGTACTAGTTTAGTACCGTTATGTGTCACAAATAAAAAGTTTTGTACCCCACCTCCCCATTTTGAGTAATTAGCATATCAAAGTACTCAATCTAAGTTACCGCAAGAGTCTCACTTTATAATCTTGAATTTTTGTCTATGCCAATGTTTTATACTAGTTTTGTACCATTTAGTACCACAAACAAAAAGTTTTGTACCCCTGCCATTTAGAGTAACCCTTTTAAGCATATCAAAATGGCCATTTCAAATTAAGAGGTGTTTACATCTTTTAATTTTGAGATTTTACTCGATGCCAACGTTTTTCACTTGTTTTTTACCACAAACAAAATGTATTGCATCCCCACTCATTTTGAGTAGTTAGAATATCAAAGTGGTCACCCAAAGTAAATTATGGGGTAATACTTTTGAATTTAGAAGTTTTTATATGCAAACATTTTGCAGTACTTTTTTTTACCACAAATAAAAAGTTTTTTGCCCCCATCCATTTTGGGTAATTATCACAACAACGTGGTCACTCAATTAGAATAAAAATTAAAGTGAGAATTACTCCAAATAGCTTAGAGGTGCATCCAAATTTGAATATTATTATATTATGTCAAGGCGAGAAACACTTGATTTGGCTTAGGCCTATAAAAGAATCTTATTTAGTTTTATAAATCAAGACGAAGACTACTCATAGCTTCTAGAGTGATCAATTTTACAAAAAAATGTTGAAGGAGTGCCACTTTAAATAGTTTATAATATAAACTAACTGAATTTAAAAAATATAAAAGGAGGACCACTGTTTAAAAAATACTTAAGAGTAAGATATAAGTGATACTCAAAAGACCTTGATATCTCAGGGGGGTAGAGGGGAAAGGGTTTAGTTTTTCTTATAACCCTTTAGCATGCATGCGGTTTTCTGCACAGTGGTATCTCCAGGGGGGTGTAGAGGTTTATCGATAGAGGGATGGTGGCGTGAGATGGTTTGGGGGGATGAATTGGGCGGGTCCGGTGACTCTCGCACACGGATTTGCTCAGAGGGGGGTGGGCGCGTGGGTGCTGAATATGCTTGAGAGGATATATTCATTCGTGCGTCATTGATCCTGAAGGTTGACAGATGTGTTCCTGAGCTTTAATTGCAATCACGCAAGATTAAACAGGGCGTCATTGAAATTGCATGGGATAGTGTTAAAGACGTGTGTGGATGTTCTTTCTTCTCTCGCACGCACATGGTGCCGTACTACTCGGTGCCCCCCTCTCTTTTAGACATAATCGTGTTGGTGAACGACTCCATCCGACACGATTGTCATTGATCCTGGATGAAACCAGTCGGTAATAATCTTTAGGGCGTGTGTAAACTTTGGCAGGTAATATTTATGTGACGTATGCGTTATTGATCCTCGATGTTAACAGATGGATTCTAGGACTATAATGATTTGTACTCTTTATCTCTCGCACGTGCATGGTGCAATATTTAAGCTTAAACACCGGGGTGTCCCTCGGTCTTAATCGGGTCGCCATATGCTCTATCGATGAAAAGAGATATATAGTACCCGGTAAAGTCAATACTCTACCGTGGTACCATTACTCTATAAGAGAACAGGCATCTCCTTCCTCCCAACTGTGGAGAGAGAGACATCGATCGGTACTAACCCTCCGTCTTTATGAAGAAGTGTGGTCATAGACATATAGTGTAAGTGTAAATGATTAAGAAAAACTTTAATGCAGTGCGTCTAAAGACACATAATTAAGAGAATATTAATATAACTATGTAACGATGTATATTCATGAATAAGATAATTTTTTTTAAGATTTGCAAACTTTTTCACTCTTGCCTAAAGAAAAAGATAAAAAATGAATGTAGTACTTTTAAGAGACTTGAGAAAATATTCATGTTACGAAGCATATTCGTGATTAAATTTTTTTTCAAGTTCTGTAACTTTATCATTATTGACTGAAGAAGAAAAAAGTAATTTAGTATGTATATGTAAAAGAGTATATCATTATATTCATTAAAAATAATTATTACAAAGGTATTGTGTGTTTATTTATTTTTTCGTAAAGAAAAACAAAGTAATAATCATCAATTCTTAATATTTAAAATAGTTTGATACATTCTTAAGCTTATACTATAATTGATTTAATACATTTATATCCAAAGAATAAAATAAAAGTTTGATAGATTCCTAGAATTAGACTCTAATCGATTAAATACATTTCTTTCTAAAGAATACAAAGTAATAATCTTAAAAAAATCTTAAAAATAAATGATTGATACATTTCAAATACATAAAAAAACTTGAGTATCCAAGAAGGATCGATGATAAAGTTAAAAAAACCTTTTTGATCTACTGTCTCGGGCTTTAATTGCCCGTTCAAATACCAGTCCTTCGTATAGTGCACGTTCAGTTTCTTTTTAACGCACACACCCTTTACTTTATAAACACATTTAAGGTCAGAAAGAAGTCGATACTGTCAGAATGGGTAAGTTTACACCATGGTTTGCTGCCTCCAGACCACCTTCGACACGGTTGGCTGGAGAGTCGTTCTTCAAGCATCGATGCTGGATGAAAATTATTTGAGAGTGAGAAATTAGCACTAGTTACTGCAGATAAAACGGTCTGTGTATTTTTTTAGACATCCTTTGACTCGTCTTGTAGCTTCTTCTTCTTCTTCTTTGACTACTTGACCACATCCTCGGAAGTTTTAATTTTCTTTCTGACCGTACGTTTAGAAGCGTCAGTAGTTTTCATCTTTCTAAGCGTGTCAACCTCGTCTTGACCGCAGAAACCTGATAACTTATCGAAATCGATGTATTGTTTATACTCGTTGATCAAGGCTATGATATGAAGCAGTGCCGGAATGACCGAACTCGTATCGATTCTTATCGCACTCTTGGCCAGATCGCAAGCGTTTTGTCCGATCAGACTTAAAACACTTAAACCATTCATGGAGTAGTGGGACATTTTATGTAGCCCACGAGTAGATAGTACTGGAATGAGTGGAACACTTATCTACGTCAAGCAGATTGTTAAGATTACTCAGGGAAGGAAAACCGAGATCGCCTAGCTCGTAAAAGTTGTACTTGTCACTATCGACGTCGATGACACTCTCTAGCCAAGTCACCTTTACCGTTCCTTTAATATAGATCTATGGTCATGACGTGTACCGCTCTAGATTAGAAATTATGATAAAACGAGGATTGAGTACTGTACTTCTCCATCATACCAAGACAGTCCGTGATAATAATCTGTTACCCAATTTACATTCTTCCTACTCGATACGGAGAGGATGTCGATTTTGAACGATGGAAGACACTTTTAGATGGCTTCGTCAAAAGTTTCAAAATGTAGAACGCCCACCTACTTGAAGATGAATACTCGCTCTTCACTCGAGTACCCTTGCACGTCGATCAACATACTGCTCAATATGAGGACAATGATGCACCAATTATGATGTCATCTTGCTGACGTCGCTGCTTGAAGGGTTATAGTGGACTACTCTATCGTGTATGATGAGACAAAACGCCTTGGTGTTTGCGAGGATCTTTTACCTTGTCTCGGACGTTATACGACACGTTAACATACTGTCCTTGAGAGTAGCTTCCTGTCGGCTGGCATCAAACACGATGTTGGGTGCGTGAGACTTGAAATGGGAAGGGTCAAGTAAAGGTAAAGAGGCACTCGTTCCGTAGTACGAAGTCTGGAAATTGGCATAGTCTTCGTATAATATCGAGAAGGAATCTTGTTTGGATTCCAAATTCATATCCTCGTAAGGGTAAATGATAGAATTTAGGTAGAGTTTAGCATTACTTAAATTATAATGATCTAAAATACTTCTATCTGCAGCCGTCGCATTGGTGCGTCCCACCTGAAGATCGAAAACAATGTAACGAGATTTTCAATTAAAGTTGACGTTTTCACAGTCCAATCATGTTGAATAGAGGTAGATACGTTAGGGTACTCGTACAACTCCCAAGTACGGAAAGGTGGCTCGATGATCCTTCCACTCTTGATGAAATTAAGCAATTTGAGACAATTAATATCGTCGGTCTTTATATGCGGTACAAGCAAAGATATTTTACTTAACTCGATCCTAGAATGTGTCTCTGCTGCAGGAGGAGGTGCTCTTTGTAATGCGTTGTTATCAGTGGTCGGACTAACGAGTACTAGTTCTTGTTTCGCAATGATCAGTATTCGAGAATAGTCTTCAACGAATACTAGTATGAGACGTAAAGTGACGCATACGTCAAAGATGCCTGTTTCTGCGTGCACATACCCTCCTTTGAGATCTCAACCCACGTTTGAAAGATGAGTCTGCTCACCATTCCTTATAGATAGATAGTTTTTAAGATGAGTCGAAATGCCTACATCTATCGATTGATCAATCTCCACCCCATTGATCTCATAGGCGATTCTTGAGAAAAGATGAAGAACTCCATTATTAACAATCCTTTAAGTACTTCCGGGCTCACCCGTATTCAAAAGTAGTCGTTCTTTGATATATATGAGAGAACGGTGAGGTAACGTGTACAGTCATTCTTGTTGGATAGATATCCTAAGCTCGTTCCCATTAGATAACGATCCGGGAATATACGAGGCGTAGGAATTATACTGGAACCTGGTCAAGGCCATATCGAAAGCGGCAGGGTCTCCCTCAAATGTTCAGAATATCCATGGCAATATCAAATATTTTCGTAACGAGTAACCTAGACGTCTTAAATAGAGTTTATTTGCAGGTGTTAACAATTTCACTGTTCTTCTCTTAATGTTTTGAGGAAGACATCATCTCGTTTTATCTAATACGTGTCCCATTTCCGTCGACTCATTTCAGATGTAGACGTAGCGATATCGTCTCGTCTCAAAGGTTGGCGAAATCCTCTCGTTCGTTGACAAGTCGTACCGCAATAGACTCTATTACTCGTTTCGTTACCGGAATTTAAATGATACTGTTCGGCGCTTCCACTATCTTATAACCCGGCGGGACGATCATGCTGAACTCATGCAAGGTATGACTCGGTTCTCCGTTGACGTAAGCACCGCTAGCGAGACTACATTCTACGCAGATAACATTCACGTGAAGGATATTAACGGTATTGGTAGATATGTGCGTCTTCCCCGCAGAAAGTAGAACCCTAAGAGGGATGCGAACGTACCATGTCGGGTAAAGTCAATCGGGCTATTCCAAGTGATATAATTCTTTAAAGTGCTAGGGTCACCGATGATTGAGAGCTCCACGCCACTCGGTAATTTTCTTCGCAAGTATTGGTCTAATACCTCAAGTTCATAGGTACCCGGAAGGACTGTATACTCTTTAACGTCGCAATAAAATTAATTATTACTTTCTTCGATGTTCGGTATGGAATTTAACGTTGCCAGATTGATCAGTCCGATGATCCATTCTTCTTCGTGGTTCTCTTCTCCAAGCAGGATGTGTGGGAAGTAATTCTCCGTCAGATTCGAACTCTGACCCGTCAGTGTAATCGACGTAGACCTATTTACTAAGATAGAACTTCAGCGTGAGTATTTAAGAAAAGTTAAACAAATATGGCTGCAAAAAACGGTCCCGTACTCTTGATACCATGTATGATTGTAGGTGATAAGTATTCCCCAGATATATCGGGCTAGTTCGAGTGGTGGTCTTAAATAACCAAAACTATCGAAGTATTCCACCCGCTCACCTATTTTATTATACGCTACCCAATGAGTGCCCTTACCGCTATCGTTAACTAGATTGATGATGGCGCACTCTATCTTCTAAGGTGGACCACTTGGTAAAGCGTCCCTCATAAATACTCCCATAAAGAAGGGGAATTTTAACTCTTTAGCGTACTTCCGCAGATACATATCAGTAAGGGCCCGTTTAGGTAGTTATTTTTTCGAGTAAGGTCGTAGATACATCCCTTTCTCCATGGCGATATCCTCGAGTGTATGATTATGTCTCTGAGCCTCGTTCAATTGATTCGTATTCACTTTTTCACTTTGTACAGCCTTCGTGATTCCCGCGGCTCCTCCAGTGACGGCCCCAAGCACGGCGAACAGGAGTAGTATAGGTAGGATTCCACCCTTATTCTTCCAGTGAGTAGTAGTAGAACGCCATTTATTAGCACCTCGATGATGATGGCCTCTTTTCTTCTTCAAACCTGATCCCATCTTGACTTTAGCTTTCATCGTGTTGGCAACAGCCCACGTGGAAGCTTTCTCATTCAGCTTCGAGTCAGGTGCGTGTAATCTTTTCCACGCTTTCTCGGTAAGCTCACGATCTGCAGTATGACGTCCCGCAAGATCTTTCAACCTGGAGTAGACTATATCGTGTTCCTTACAGTAAAGAACTCACTCGTTTATTCCGGGATCACATAGCTTCAATCGTTTTTCCAACTTGGTTCCTGGTCCGCAGTACTGGTATACAGGTATGCGCACCTTGAACGGCAGATTATTGATTATCTTATCCAACAATCCTTCTCCCCTTCTTTGCTTCATGACACGTACTGATTCGTATTTATATAGTTGAACTAGTTGACATGCGGCTCGAGAAACAGACAGACTCTTTAACTGTACGCAACAACGATCATGATGCGGGTAGAGAATTACATCAGAGACACGGTACGCTGTTACCTGATACTATTCGTTGCATCATCTGCGGACCTTCGAATTGCAGCAAAACCAACGCTATGATCAATTTTTTGGAGGAACCTAATGGTCAACGCTTCAAGAACGTGTACGTTTAGTCTAAATCGTTATACCAGCCCAAGTATCAACGTTTATCAAAAGTTATTTCTCTCGTCGATAGCATGGGCTATATCCCTTATTCTGACAACGCGAAATTATCACGCTATCCGAGGGAAAACCAGATTAAGAATTCATTATTTACGACGTCGCTTGCGATAAACAGTTTAAAATGCAGGCTTATTTCAGTAAGAGGAGACATAAGGCTGTAGATTGTTTCTATCTTTGTCAGGCATACTCGCTCATCCCGAAACAGATTTTGAGAGATAACGTCAACCTTCATATCCTTTTTAAGATGGATGATACGAACCTGAGACGTTTATGAGCAACACGTGAACACGGATATGACGT
The DNA here is from genome assembly GCA_039000515.1 of Timema cristinae. Taxonomy (NCBI): domain Eukaryota; kingdom Metazoa; phylum Arthropoda; class Insecta; order Phasmatodea; family Timematidae; genus Timema; species Timema cristinae. The sequence continues at coordinate 75,628 of JBCFYV010005107.1, forward strand.
TCTAAAAGTTTAAGTAGGTATGGTCACTAGGTAGGAAAAACAAAAAGTACGATTTTCTAGTGTTGAGCAAAGATCATGAGATTAATAAAGGACGCTATATCTACGGGTTCGATATCTTTATCTTGCACAATTGACACGAACGTGGACTCAGTCCACGATAAGACATCATGTCGTCCATATCTAAATTCAGTCATAGTTTCTACAAGTATAGATCTATCGTTGAGATGGAAGTAAATCTGACTCTAACCTCTCAAGGGTATTACGATGCTAGATAGAAGAGTATCGTCAACGTCAAGATGCCCATCGCATTAAAGGATGTCTGTAACAAGATTTACGTTGATAGGATGGATGCGAGACATATAAACGTGTCGATACTCGCTCTCAACGTGATCAAAGAAACCATCAAAATGCATATGGACTCGTTGATCGAGAGTTAGGAGAACGATTGAATAAAATATACCAACTTTGAGAAGATTAGTTGTCACGGGAATGAGGAGGTATGGAAACTGTCTCGTCGTCATGAAGATCGACTCAACGAGAATAAAACGGTGCTTGACGCTTTAGGTGTGAAGTTGCTAAAGGTAAAGGAGTCGTTCGCGATACAACAAACCGTTTACACAGAATTGATTGATATGATGGCGAGAGGTAACGCATAGTTTCTTCATTGTAAGAGATATTTGTACCTTGCAAAATGTCAACGAAGGTCACGGAAGATATAATAAAGGCGAGTAAGATTAAGATTACTAAACGAAAGTATAAGTAACTACGCGATGCTCGACAAGGGTCCGAGTACTTCGTGAAGGAAACATTCAAACCTATCAAAGATTCTCTAAGCAAGATGACGAAGGCGCTCGCTGAACACGAACTGAAGCATGAGGCGGAAGACTCACCTGAGAGATGGCAAAACATACATCTATTGGAGACTTATCTTGTTTCGTCTCAAGCCCATTCCGATAAAACCTACGTAGTCCATCATGAAGGTAGCTCGACCAAGCTCGGAGATAACTGTATTGTATTTGGCGAGAGTGATGGCACAGTATTTCTTAACAATATGACGGTGCCGTATACGCGAGGGCTATTAGAATTACTTTTAAGAAGAGCACCCACGCATTATACTAAGGATGATCTGAAAGTATAAAATTCCATGCTTGAAGAAACGAACGCGCTTCGGTTGAGAAAAGACCCCTACGCACGTATAAAGATGCGCGCAGGATCAAAGTATTCGTTAATCATCAAACCTATGTTCGAGGAGGAGCTCGATGGTGACGGTTTATACAAGATGGAAACAGGAAGAGGGGTCGATTATAACTATTGGGACGATCCCAACGAATTGGTCGATCGATTACGATTCTTGCACGCATCTACCGAGGCCGGACATTCCGCTCACGAGAACGAGAACGTTTCTATCATTGAGGAATTACGTGAGGCCGGAATCATCGTATAAAGACATTTGTCTCATCCGTATTTTATCATAATCATGTCTACCATCAAGTGGAAGACTGCGCGTGAACTTTATCCTCCTACAAAACGACGATTTCCTCGAAGACATGTTGACGTACGAGGGTTGAACGAACTCCTTCAGGCCGATCTGGTGGAGATGATACCCTACTCCAGATCAATTAAGAAATTCAAGTACCTTCTCGCCGTCATCGACGTGTATTCTAAAAGAGCTTGGGTTACACCTGTCAAGACTAAGACGGGGAAGAATGTCAGCGCCGCAATGGCTCTCCTCCTCGTTAAGGTGACTGACAAAGGATTACCTCCCGTACATCATCGCTAAACGATAATGGAACAGCGTTTTACAACGCAGAGTTTAAAATATTCATGGCAAGAAAGAGCATCAATCTTTATTACATATTCGGCAACGTCAAGGCTAGCGTCGGGTAATTATTTAATCGTACCCTCAATAAAATGATGTGGAGAAGGTTCACAGCTAAAGGATCTTATCGATGGATCGTTATGATCGATTCGTTACTGTACGAATACAACCAGACGATACACTTGACCATAAAGATGAAGTCTAATGACGTCAAGGATGACAGACTTTTACATATAATCTATAAACGTCTCAAGATTTCAGATTCTACACCTAACATGTTTAAAGTAGGTTATATAGTTCGTATCAGTAAGTATAAGGACGTTTTCGAAAAGGGTTATACGACGAATTGGTCAACCGAATTGCTTAAAATACGTGACATCGTCGAGACTAATCCCAGGACCATTCTACTCGAAGATATGAAAGGTAAGCATATCACAGGAGGATTCTACAATAAGGATATCAGAAAGACGGTGTTTCCGGATATTTACCTTGTAGAGAAGATAATCAAACGTTCCGGAGATAGAGTATACGTCAAATGGTTAGGGTTTGACTCGACACACAATTCGGGGATTGATAAGGATATAGTGGAGAAGGTGAGGGTGAACCACTCCTCCAACATGGATTTTTCCTCCCTCCATCCTGAGCGTATAAAGGTGAGCGCGAGCAGAGAGAAGCACCACATTCAATATGTTTAGACAGTTTGGTTATCGTCTGGACGACATGAGCGATATTAAGATCTAGAACGGCAGCTTAAATACTATATCGTGGAGGTTGACAAGAGCTACAGCGAGCGCTGCGATTCCTTTATACACTGGCTCGGCCGTCATAATCCCGGTATGTGGGAAGCGAGTCAGTCTATAGGGAGCTGTACTACATCATGTCTCATCTACAATCTCAAAGAACGGGACCAAACATAAATTCTACAGGAGGAAGACGCTTTGTGCATGGTGTTGGACCAGATCGAGCGCGAGGAATACGATCGATTCAAGTACATCTATGAGCTCGAAAAGTACCGAACCTTCAACGTTCATCAACTAGAAGGAGATGAAGAGTTTAGTAAAGCGGAGGACGAACCGAACATCATCGCGCTTGACTATGTAGGAAGAATCCATCTTCCATGTATAAATTTTGGTGCGAGGTATAGGCGTCGCTTTAACGCTTTCCAACAAGGTCTGATACATCTAGGTGATGACACGTACGAGATATTCAAGTGGTGAAGTGTGCGTGCAGACTCTACATCTGAATCCTTCTTTGGCGTGAGCTATATCTAGACGATGACGGTGAAGCGTATGTTTACCGAAGAGAGAAAGAGATTTTTTAAATCATTGTGCGCAAGATATGTATGTATTGTTATACGATGACGGTGAAGTGTATATGTTGACTGAAGACTATAATCATTGTACGAAATATATGTATGTATTGTTAGACGATGGTGCTGAAGCGTATGTGTTGACTGAAAGAGCATATATTTTGAGAGATAACGAGATATTTTTAATCATTGTAAAGATCATATGTATGTGTCTTTGTAAATTTAAGAATACACGCGTTAAAAAAACAAGCTGTACTATTTATTTAACCTTTATTTAAATCCCATTAAGAAAGATGAGAGAGAGAGAAAGGCAATACTTAGAGTTCTGAGGGTATTCTTTTAAGACTATATCTCGAAAGATAGAAATTTTGTAATTATTTCTGTACGGAAGATATGTACCTATGTTTTGTTATAATCTTAACAATATACACATAGTAGAAAGAAGCTATACTATTTAAAATTAACTCCTAAGTTGAAAATCCTAGTAAGAAATATAAAAGAGATTTTATAGTAATCGCTGTACCGAAGATACATAGGTATTGTTATAATTTTAAGACTATACGCCTTAGAAAGAGATTCTACTATTTAACCTTAGTCCCTAAGTTCATGATCTCAGTAAGAAATATGAAAGATAGAGAGAAAGGCACTACTTGGAAGGAACTTATTAAATGTGTGCATCCATTTAAGAACACAGTGATATGGGGGGGTATACTTAAAAATCCCCCCATCCCGCCTGTGCAGATCCAAGCGCGAGTCGCCGGCCTCTCTCAATTCATACCCCCGAACCATCCCACGCCACCATCCTTCAATCGATAACCCTCTACACCCCCCTGGAGTTACCAGCGTCCTGAAAAACCGTATACATGCTATAGGAGGTTTAAAAAAAATAATATATAAATTCTTCCCTCACTCACTCCCTGAGATACCACATGGTCCCGTGTTAAGACTATATTCTGAGAGAGAAAGAGAACAAAAACACACGCACACCCTTCCTGAGAATCCTCCCAAATTCATCATCACACACCCTCCCCACTGTACCATCCCACCCTCGAGAAGCACGATCGATAATTAGCTCTATACACCCCCGGAGATACCACTGTCCTGAAAAACACATGCATGATAAAGGGGTTATAAGAAAAAATAAATAAACCCCCTCCCCTCTTACCTCCCTGAGAAACCGCGGTCCTTTAAGTATCACTTATATCTTATTCATAAGCTCAAATATGAATGAGAAACTATTAAATTGGTTTAAACAGAACTCTAGCATTGCATGGTACATGTAATTTATAATTATGACACCCCCATTCCTCCCTATGAAAATGATTTGGATCCGCCCCTGAAGTAGTATATTGATTAAATTATACTTTATAAATTTCAATTAATTTGGCGAGATATTATACGCAAACCAAATCTATGTTACAAAGCGGTACAGAATTATTTCAAAACGATTGCATTGAAAAATTTCAAAATAATAAAGATCTAACTACCCCTTAATTTGTAGTGGCAATTTTGATATGCTAAATTCTCAAAATGGTGGGGGTACAAAACTTTTTGTTTGTGGTACAAAACGGAAACAAAACGTTGACATTGAAAAAAATTCAAAATTTGAAAGTGGTATTCCAATTAATGCACCTCGTGATGGGGTCTTCATGACTCTGGCATAGCGTGGGCGGTTATCAGGCGTTTGGCAAACGATTCAAACTTGAGGCTTGATTTAATCGGGTTAAAAACAACATTGTAACCAGTCAGGGACAACGTTAAGTAAAACGAGGATCAGAAACTATTGACAACCTTTTAAATAAACAACATCGTAATAGACAACGTTACAGCAGGACTTAATGTGGTTCAATAGGCCGTATTTTGTTGCAATTGCTGAGACTGTTAAATATTTGATAATATATTTTATGTAAAGCAACAATTTACCATGCCATAATCTTCTTTTGGGTGTACCACAGTGGATGCCGTTCGGTATAAGGCGTTATACTTTAATTGCACTTTGTCGCTGTTAGTAATCAGGTTGGGGTTCGAAACCTAGTCGAATTTACTGTTGAGTCCAAGATAGTCGGTAGCGCGAATGCCAATTGAGCTAGGGGTCCCAGGTTGCACGTTTCCAACCTCAATGCTCGTTTGTATAAAGGTGATCTTTATTCAGAATTCAATTTAGGCCAAATGACTTTAGGCCAACTGACTTTAGGCCAAATGACTTTTACGCCAAATGACTTTTAGGCCAAATGACTTTCAGGCTAAATGACTTTCAGACCAAATAACTTTTAGCCCAAATAACTTTTAGGCTAACTGAATTTTAGGACAAATGACTTTTAGGTCATTTGACTTTTAGGCCAAATGACTTTAGGCCTACTGCCGTGTCTCCGAGGAAGTCACAAGTCTGTGAACTGCAGGCAAGTCAAAACAAGTGCTGTGAGTAACAAGCCACTGTCATGCGCATTGTACTAAGGAATGTACTTTATTGGAGTTCGTAGTCATAGGCAAACATCGTAATCTACGCAAAGCATTTGAAAAATCAACAAACAAAACATAAAAGCGCTTTAAGCTTCCATTTTTATCACCGTAAATCTTCGAAAGTTATCTTTAAGTCTGTTTTATAGTGAAAACATAAACAACAATGTACATTTTTCAGAAACATTAGAATTTAAGTATAAGAAATGTGTTACGTAACACTGTAATTTACTGTATACCACTCTTCATGTAACATCATGTATAAATTAGAGCTAAACCCCCCAAAAGCGTTATGTGGTTAATATAAGAAACCTTATGGATAAGTAAGGTGTATTTTAGAGGAAGAGCACCAGTATTTTCGTTGAGAGATAATGGAGAACAATTTAGGAAAAAACACCCTCAGTGCACCCAACCAGAATCGAACCCCAATCTCCCCATCTTCACCAGTATAGTATAATATAAGAGTAGCTCCTTAGACCAATGCGACCATCAAGGTGATTAGGTAATAGATTTTTGATGCCTAATAATGTAGCGAAACTTTATTTTAATAACTGTTGGCAAAGTATTTAAAAGGGCATACTTAGTTGCACCTACAAACCAACTTTGGTTTAAATTACCTGTATATTGCTATGTTTGGGAAGATATCGTCATAATTAGTCAGTTTGGATTATATAGCGCAATTTGAAACCTATTAATAAAATTGTGCCTTTGGGACATGTTATTTTCAATTGGGATTGGAACATTAAAATATTTGCATGTCTCATGAGTTCAAAATTACTCTTTTTGTCGAAGAATTACAATAATAAAGTAGGAATGAATAAGGTAGAGTTTAGAGGAAGTGTATCTAAATTTTCAGTGAGAGAGAGTGGAAACCATTTCGGAAAAAACTCACCCTCAGCATAGTCGGCATAGATTTTAACCCTGACCTGTTAATCACCGACAAATCAGAATAGACGAACTTGACATTAAGTCCTCATTATCACCAATGGGTGCTCGCTCATATCAATGTGCTATATAAAAAAATATATGGTTTTCCTTATAATATTAATAATAGTGGGTGTTAAACCCAAAGGTTGATTCAGATGTTTGTCAGAAATTTCGGGAAATTTCGGTAGTAGCCTGTTGATTTCCGCACTAAATTCCTACGCGAGAGCGAGAAAGAGTTTACACATTGCAAAAATAGTCCATGCAATAGGGGGATTTTGGCTTGCGTTAAGTCAGGAAATTTTGTAAAATGGCTAAATTGTACATTTTTATCACCAATATTAAATTTACAGCCTTGTCATTTTGCCGCAAGAGCCGTCATCTTGAAAAAATGGTTCAAAATACAAATTTTCAACAATATCTCAAAATAACTCGGCTTCCTTGCATTTTAGACAAAAATGTTTATAACCAAAACGAAAGGTAATACAATTTTCTACAAAAAAAGTATGAATATTTTTTTCCATAAAATCAATAGTTTTAATGAAATAGCCCTAGAAAACTAAGGCATTTTGATTCAAAAATAAAAAAAGTGCATATTTTTCGTACTCATTCAACTTATTACCATTTTGCTAGCACATGACACTGATTTTAACTTTAGCATACCAGATCAGTGTTTAACATTTTGTACTATTATTTAAACACTCATTTCCACACCACCTTTTGATGTAGAGTATTAGGTACGTTTTTTTTAATGTGTTGACCCCAGTAGGCCTATTCCACAGTAGTCTTATATAAAATGTCTTGTCATATTATTGTGTCTAAAGTCTAAGTTTAAGTGTGAAGATCAGTAAGCCTACATTTGCGTGGAGTGAGAGTGGAAAACCATTTAAGAAATACCACCCACAGTTCACCCGACCAAGATTATAACCTCGATCTCCCCGAACGTGGCATTCTGACTCAACATGAATCTAACACGTTATCTAACTACGTCACCGAGGCAGGTCAGTAGACTATCTATCAATAATTTAACATATACATCTATATAAATACAAGTGTGCACACATATTAGGTACTATATACATTCATTCGTAAAACATACCATCTATACTTATAAAATAACATGTCCTGATTGATTGACTGACTGACTGACTGAATCATCATCGCTGAGCGCAAACTATCAAGGCTACAAGCATGAAATTTGGACTGTATATTCATTTTGTTATGTAGGCACCCACTAAGAAAGGATTTTAGAAAATTCCACCCCAAAGGGGTCAAAATAGGGGATGATAATATGTATGATAATATGTATGAAATTCCGCCATTTTGAAAGTTACATAAATAAAATTTTGTATTTCTGTTATTGACGTAAAACAAATAAATACCTGTTTCAGGAATTTTGGAAATTTTATTTAATAAGGGATGAAAAAGGGGGTGAAAGTTTCTATCGGACTTGCATTATTTTTGATCTGAGTTCAAGTTATGGTCATCAACGTAACGTAATATTTTAAATTAATCTGTAAATACATATGTATATTTTCGTATTTGTATATTATCAACTTCCACGCGAGCAAAGCCGCGGGCAACAGCTATCTAGTAATATATAAATTTAAACATATCATGTAACTAAATACTCATGAAACTTCGAATATCCATACAAACATATCTACATACACATTAATACAACATGCCACAATACCAACACCTTACAAAAGGCCTACACATATAAATGAGCTTACTGTAATTGTCTAAATACACGTAAACAAATATTATATAGACCAACCACCAACTGAAGAACTTTTATTGACAGTTCTAAAATTTAATGTTTATATTTCCAAGTACTTATCTACATTGTATGTGTTTTTCAGATCTCACTTTTAACAGATTATGTCAATTTTTATTATAGAATTAAATTCTATCATAAATAAAAGGTTTATTAAAGCGTGAAGAAGTTATACCAACACCCCTTACTATATAAACAAAATAACACACTAATATAACAACATACCGAATTAAATAAATACAAACTACTAAACTAAAAATTTCGGGATATTAATTCAATTATATTAACATAAATATAACTTTCAACATACCAATATGTACCTAATATCTTACAACCTAATTTTCAATTGTATTATATTAGGCCTACCATCCTTAATTTAATAAAAACTGACATTTGTAGCTTCGTTTGTCTATATTTATGTGTACCTCAGAACTGCAACGTTTCACTTAAAACGAAATTGAAAATAAAATATATCTTTGGATTTATTCGATTTTTAAAACTAATTAATCTGAAATTAATGTCTTTGATTATATTTGAACATTTTAATAATTCTAACCTTTCTTTTAAAGTGTGTGTGTGTGTGTGTGTGTGTGTGTGTGTGTGTGTGTGTGTGTGCGTAGCGTAGCGTAATGTAATGTAAATTTTGTAAATTTTGATGAAATTGTGTTATCTACCGTTATCGAGTACGAGAAATTGGATCTAGCGAGGTCTAAGGGGGAGACTGTCAAGATTTCAACTTTTGATTCTTAGTTGATTTGTCTATGATTCGTCTTACATTATTGATCGTTATGATTTTACCGAGTGATGTTCGGTCTTCAGGATACTAATAATAACAATACCGGTAATTAGACATATTATTAAAATTTATTAAATGAGAGCTCGACAATTGACATGTGAATCAAATCTGGAACCTTCAGCTTATTACGTCAATGTTCTCATTACTGAGTTTCATGGAATCCTTCCATACTCAAAGTCATTTTTCACCAGTGGCGGCTCGTCACTTTAGAAGCTGGAGGGCGCAGCCTGTTTAGTTCATAAATTGTTTCTAAATAATATATTTAAAAGAAGACATAAATTTCGGAATATGTTTTGCTAAATATTCATTTAGTTAAACTCAAAAATGAATATCACAAACAACATGCAAAGATAAAAATAATAAACTCACCCCAAAGATCGTGGATGTGTTGTAGAAACTCTGCAGCTGTGTAAAGTGCATACATATATAGGTATGTATGTTCAATGTCCTCTCAAGATCACAACATTAATATGTAGGATACACAATATTTACATTATTTACACTTGCGAGAAATGACTTAGAACGCAATAAACAAAGAAATTATTTATATAAGAAGTCCATACGCCTCTCTTTTAAGTTAATGAACTTTTCCTTAACTCTGTCGTCAAAGTCCTTCATTTGTGTGATAAGTTCCTTGTTGATGGCTACCATCGCTATAGCATTAAGTCTGTCATTTGTTGTTGTATTCCTCAGGAAAGTCTTTATTCTTTTCAATGTTGAAAAGCAACGTTTAGATTCAGCAGACGTCATTGGGGTTGTTATGATAATTTTTATAAGCTTCGTCACCTCACTGAAAACTGAAATAATGTTATTTTTCTCCGTGAAGTTAAATAGTTGTATAGCTCTTTTAATGTCAAAGTCCTGTCGTCTGTATAAAAGTCTCAATTCAGACCGGAGTTTTTCTTTTTCTAAGAAAGGTTAGTGTTGGATTACTCGCGTGAGTTTTTCTTCCGGAAAGCAAGTAGAAAATGACTCAATACATAACAAAGAAGTTGCCTCCAAATGACCAGTAAAAGCGAATCTCTCTTTTACATTAGTTGTAATGACATCACACACTTCTTTAGCATCCCCCACTCTAGCGCTACATTCAACATTACTTTTCCTTTTCCTTTGTTGTTCAGGGAACTCTTCATTTATTTGCATCTCTATTTCATTAACTTGCCCCTTTCTTTTTGCATCTCATTTTCAAAAATGCAAATGTCATTTTGCCACATTACACTGTCCCTGTTCCAGTTTGTAGTTGTTGGTACAATATATCCACGTGAGATAAAATTTTGTGGAAAAGAGTTAACCAGAACATGAAATTTGGGTCTTGAAAAGCTCTTCTATGGCTACTCGCCTCGTTAATAGTAAGTTTGTTTGTGCACTTTTCCTCAAGAACTTCGAAGCATTCCTCCAACTTATCTCTATTTTCGTATACAACGTTAACAGTTAGAATGTTGTAGTTCCATCTTGTTGTAGCAACTCTGGGTAGTCTGACTTGTACTACTTGCTCCAAAACTTCGGATCGTAGAGATGAGTGCGAAAAAAATGCGGGAATGGCAGAAAGGTTTGAGAAAAAAACTCGAACTTTGCTGTTTGCACTGGTTGCTTTTTCCAATATCAAATTTAGGTGATGAGCGTAACAATGTACAAAATAGGCAAATGGGTACGTTTCTCTAATCTTGGCCTGTACACCCCCAACAGAGCCACTCATAATATTAGCACCATCATATGTCTGTGCTATTAATCTTCCTTTTGAAGTTGTTATCCCATGTCTTGTGGTTTCGAGGGAGGTAGCTGGTTTTACTGGAACTGCAGCTTCCGACTGGCCTTTGTGATTAGGTACCGGTCTCGTGGGTCTTGTGGGTGGGGGTAAGGGAGAGAGATGGGGGAGAAAACGTAGGCGGGTTGGGGGGTGGCTAGGGGATGTAAATGATAGCCCTCAGGGGTTTAAAGGGGAAATTGGAGTAGGGGGGAGTCGGGTGGTCGGTGAGAGGGGAAGACGAGGGGAGGCCTGAGATGACTCGGCGGCAGGGATGCTGGGAGATGTGGGCGCAGTGTGTGGGTGTTCGGGGGTCTGGTGGTTGTAGACGGGAACGTAGAGAATGGGTCCACGAGTTGAGTACTGTTTGGTCGGTGCTGTTTTCTCCAGGGTCTTCCGTCGGTGGGCTTTGCCGGCGCGGCGAGTGTAGACCATCCCGTGATGACGAGGACAAGTGGATGGGGGAGGGTGGAGAGGTAGGATAGAGTCCCGGCAACGTAAAGTCGCGGTGGGAGGTAGGATAGCGTCCGGCAACGTTAAGTCGCGGTGGGAGGTAGGGTAACATCCCGGCAACGTAAAGTCGCGGTGGGAGGTAGGGTAGAGTCCCGGCAACGTAAAGTCGCGGTGGGAGGTAGGGTAGATTCCCGGCAACGTAAAGTCGCGGTGGGAGGTAGGGTAGATTG
>JBCFYV010005108.1:0-18231 GCA_039000515.1 Timema cristinae
GCATTTTTTACATTTACAATTTAAAACATTAATTCAAGGTTTTTTTTGAAACATTCACAAGTTTCTAGAAAACTCCAACACTTAAAATGTGCCTGTTACCCCGGGAACTAAAACCCAAAATTTTATGAAAGTCTGGTTGGTCATTGAAGTCATAATGCTCCCCACTAAGGATTAGGGCCTGGGTTTCTGTGCTCTTATAACATATAAAACATAAGAATTTTTACATAGTATTCGTGAGGGGGAAACTTTTATAAAATAAAAATACTTTTTTATGATCAAAAATTAATTTTTTTACTAAATATTAGTGTTATTTTAGGGCTATTTATAATATTTAAAGGTAACAGCTGAAGGTTACAAAACTTGACATATCATTACGTTAAAAATTTCCTTTTAACTCTATCCATTCAATAAGATTCTTCTTATGAAAATTGGATTGTATATTTTTACATAAACTAAGTGAGTAATACCTGTCTCTCTCTTGGGTCAGAAATACACTGACGTTAAGCTAAAATTAAATAATATTACTTAGAATAACAGAACCAGTGGCTGAGTGGTCTAAGGCGTTAGACATTTATTGACCTTGATCTACATTTAATAGGGGGTTGAAGTTAAAATACCATCCGGGTGCAGTGATGATGGTTTTCCTCCTGCGTTTTAAAACATACTGGGGTATTTTCATCCTATTTTAAATGCGGAAGCATTTCCTTTTAATTCTCTCCATATTGAACTCTTCAAAGAGTCATTAATACCCCATATTAAAACGTTTAAAATAATATTTTAACAGCCCCTTTCTGCCAAAAAAAACCCAAAGAATGAATGATAATAAGTTTTCTCATTAATAAAGATATTAGATATTTTCAAAAACATTGTTAAAATATATTACAAACAATTTAGCTCAGTCGGTAAAAATCGGCCTCAGGATTGTGGTGGCCAGTGGGTCTATATTTTTGCCACCCCCCTCTCCCTGCCCCCAGCTCCAACCTAGAAACCCCTTTAGAAACCCCCATCCTCAGTAATCCTCACCCCTCAGTCCCCTGTACTGTGTAAGCTATAAAGTAACACCATACAGTGAAGTCACATATGAATGATAATGATAAGGGACTATAGTAGTATAACCCTGCGTGTACCTATCCACACCCTAATATGAATGAATGATATATAAAAAAAACTAAAACATAACTTTTCGTTGTTCCGCTACTCTTCAGCTGCTGCTTTGTTTCAATATTTTTAAATTTAAATAGTAGTTTAGCCCCCCCCCCCCCCCCCCTTGTCAATCTCTTACCACAGCCCGGCAAACCTTGCCTTTAATGTGTTGAAATAAAATAGAGTCCGATTACCATTATAATTGTTTTTAAATGTTTACTATACAATATATCCTATTTAAATAATTAGCTTCCCCTCTGATTTTCCGCCCTGACCTCTAGCCTCCTGAACCTTCCTATAAATCCAGCACTGCCTCAGGGCTCCGGATATTGGAATTGTGTACTGAGGTTTGTGTTGGCTCCAAGAGTTATTTAATCTGTTAATCGTGTCCTGGTATAATGAGTTGGTTCAGAAGATGCTCGTTAAATACACCTTTTTTAAAAATATTCTACACTCAGATACATGGTATAATTTATGTATTACTCTCCAAACCTAAAAAAATACATTCTTCACAAATAAGGCTGTGAGAGCTAAGGGTCTGTCTATAAAATAAGTCACGTTTTTATTATTATTTTTATCCCTCCTCATCTTGTCTGTCACAATTTTGTGAATCCCCTTCTAATATTATGTCACAATATCACGCAATCCCCCTTATTTAAATAGTGTTTTTAATTGTAGAGACTAAATAACCCTTTTATTGAAACGTACTCGTATGTGCATGTTCGCCAAGATCGATAATCGAAGTCGATGAGTCGATCGGTGTTTGTTTATACAGAATGGGAAGAAACTATTATATGATTAATAAACGTGAAAATTAACACTTCAATTGAAAAGTAAATATTCACTAGCTACATAAAAGCAAACTACATATTAACATTGTTACTGAAAAATTGAGAAACGAAAAACATCCTCGTCCATCAAAGAGCATAAGAAATCAAATTAATTTTAAAATATCTTAATTAAATATATAAATATAATATTATTTCTCCACAATTGTTTGATTCATTATAAAATTGTAGTACTCCTAAAGATAAAAATATTTATTTTAAAATATATATCTCTATAAAACCAATAGAACCAATAATTTCTGTGCTATATATATATATATAGATATATATATATATATATATAATATATTATATATATATATATATAAGCACAGAAATTATTGGTTCTATTGGTTTTATAGAGATATATATTTCAAAATAAAAGATTTTTTATCCTTAGGAGTAGGCTACTACAATTTTATAATGATAGGTTTACTTCCTTTCTCAAACAATTGTAGATAAATAATATTTTAGATGCCACAATATATTTGGGATGGCCAGCTTTACATCCCCTTCCGAAGTAAGTTGAGCAACGGATTTTTATCGCTCCCTTAAAAATCCGTTGACCTCAGCGAATTTTGAACCCTATAACTTCGGTTTTGAGGTGAGCAATTGACCATAGTACCACCGAAACTGGTAAACAGATCTAGTGAATCAATATTATATTTATGTTGGTCAAAAAGATTTGATATTTAATGAAAAACCTTTTTTAAATCAAGAAAATTGTTATAAAATTTTAGGATGCTCATGAGAGATATACATGAACTGTGATATTACTATGCGTTGAAAATAAACTAAAATTATCTACTGGAGCAATAATATATTTATAGATTAAAAAAAAGCTTTAGAAACTAAAAAAAAAAAAAAAACTGGACTTAACTCGCGTTCCCTTCCAGGTGACCTTATATTCTCAAACTTCCAGGTCATAGTCAGGCTTGCAAAGTATTACATCCAGGTGGTTGTGGTTTTGTGTGCGTGCTCTGCGATACTCTTTTGTTCTGCGTATGGTCTCACGAGCTCTGAGGTCTGGCTTCGACTCGTCTCATCTTGCGGTTATCTTAGAGCACGTCTGCTCGAACATGGTCAGGGCAGTGGTGATATGTTTAATCGCGCACGCGTGTGACAATGGAAACGTGCGTAGTTGTTTTACGAGTTGTTGACTCTCAAGAGCATGAAATACTTAGTTCTTGAAGATATTCTCTACCCCGTTATGATTATATCTATATTGTGGCGTTCATTGGTTGATATATTTAATTGCACACACGCTCGGGCACGTAGAAGATTAACGTTTAGTTGTGTACCCGGATCAAAAATGGGTTTGTGTTAAAGCCCTAAATAAATATTTAAGTGACAATATCTCAAGTGCTTTCTTCTTGCAAACCCTCTCTATAATGTTTCGTTGTGACGCGCCCCATGTCTGGGTCGCGAACCTCTAGTTAATGGTGCTGGTGTCAACGGGTGAAGACATGAGCTGTCTCCACGAGTGGTAAAAGGGTCCACCAGAGTGTGGGCACAGATTCTTTCCATGACAAACATTGCTCGACAGAACTGTATTAGTAATTATTTTCCTACCATTCAGTATAAAACTTAGTTGACCTGGTACTCTTAGGATAAATTGCTCGCATCGGAACCCGATGTTCATGAGTTGAAATCCAACCGGGTCAACGGGTTTTTTATTGAGCGATAAAAATCTGTAACATAACCTCCTTCTCCGGAGGGTCAGTAGCGCTTCGGTCCCATGTGATTGTCGCATGTAAAAGAACACTGGAAGGTATGTGAAAATACCTTTCCTGGTAAAATTGGTATTCCCTTTCGTTCTCACTCATAGAAATTCTCGTGTGATGATATAATCATTGGTTTCAGAAAGTGCACGTTAAATACATTAAATAAATAAATTATCAATCTACAAAACATGCATCCGTCCATAGCGTTATTTTATGGAGGATTGGTCAAATGGTTAGTGAGGAAGAGGAAACCATTTATTAGAACAGTCCTCTCCAGCAGAGGCTGCCTTGACGACAGTCCATGAGCCGCACTTGTCTCACACCAACTCTTCCGTCTACAAAATCGGTAGTTCTAATAATGATTCACTTGGAATGAGAGATAAAGTACTTTTTCTACCCGGTTATTTCACCTCCCAAACTCCCTTATTCTTCCCTCCTGCCCACGGATGGTTTAACCGACCCTACAAGTGGAATCAACCCCCTCAAGTGAAACGAAAGCTACGTGTTTTAATGTCGACTTTCAATGGCAACGCTCACGGCGTAACGATACCTTGTTTTGCTTAGTTCTGAGGGTAGAGGGGAGTGAACCCTCAAAGCAGCGATTGGAGAAATGTTGGAGTCGACACTTGAGCGCCGTTTGATAGCGTCACACAATCTCTGCCAAGAGTGTCTTTATAGCGGGAAGTAATGAACATAGAGAACTACCTAGTGTGCTAAAGACGAGACCGTTGAAAGACCGGATGCATGAAAGGCATAAGTACTGAAAGGTAATATTGTCAATATTTATTATAATTATTTTTATTTAAGTATATGTGAACGGTTATATATGTATGTACACGACATAAAGACCTAAGGCAATCCAACCTGCATCGATGGTCACATGGCTTAAGGTGTCACTTCGTTATAGACTGGTTCACGAGTAATAAGGAGATCAGGATTATAATCCCGGACGGATGTGGGTGCGGCCAACTGGGTGCAAAAAGTAACCCCACTATTTTTCTTTAAAAAAATCGCTTTGTTTCTAGCATAATGCAATACACTTTTTATATTTTTAGTTTAAAAGTGATGAGTAAAAGAAAAAATGCACTCTTTTACAATGCAAAACATAATATTTTATTTAAAGTTCTTTGTCTTGTATTAATCCGTTGCAATAATTCGGTTAGGCTAGGTTAAGTTAGGTTAAATTTATAAATATGAATTAATTAAGTTTCCACTACAAAGATTTTTTTAACAACTCCAAAAATGAATATTTACGTAATTGAAAAATATATGATGTTGCGCTGAAAAGTATAATTAGTTAAAAAAAGTTCATTTTAGTTTTTACCCATCACTTTTTAATTTTTATTGAAGAATATATGTTAAAAATAGTGCATTTTCTTATGTTCTAAAAAAATGCATCGCATTAAACTACAAAAAAAGTTAATTAAAAAATAAAAATAAAAATGAGCTGTTTTTTTTTTAGCGTCCAGTTCGCGCGTGCCCAGATAGCGGCACCCAGTTGTCCTAGATGGGTGAAGGAGATTTTTCCTAAATAGGCTAACAACTTTCCCTCAACACAAATGAGGGTACATTTCCACTATATTAAAACTTTCTCATCTGTACTCCTTTCAATATAATATGCGAATATCTTAGATGGTGGTAAGATGTGGTGCACAAAAATCAGCTTGCCATCAGACTCCAAAATAATTACCAAATACTAGTGTTATTAGCTGTCTAAAACCACCAAGCCATATAAAATCAAAATGTTATTCCATCTTTGATTGAAATAAGACCCCCTCTACTAGATCTTTATAAATCTTGATCTTTATAAGACTGTCTCTACATTCCTAACCACTCGTTTAGAAAGACAAGTGGTGGATATGTGTTTCAATAAAAGTATTTAAAAATAAATGGTACGGAACTCCGCACGGACTTTCTCGCTCTATTGTTTAAAAATGGAGATATTTACTCAATATTTGTAATATAGTACACACTAGCAAACCCAAGAATAAATTGCACTATACGTACATAAACATTTTTTGACTCACGGTTTTAAATTTTATAATTTTATATTTTAAAGAATTAACGTCTTCATTTGTATATTTAGAACAATAAAAAATATCGATATTGGGTCCTCAAGGGTCAACACTTTGTATTGAAATTTCTACTTCTGGTTAAAATTTTCGGCATTTCATTAGGGGATACACAACTTATGGTTATCGCATTGCTATTAAATTTCTCTTTTATAAATTTTGATCAATAAGCTAGGTAATTATTTACTATTGAGTCTAAAATGAGAGAGAGAGAGATTATTGCTGTACCAGGAGAGAGGCCTGGGGGGCGCGCGCCCCCCTTCAAGAAATTAAACCAATTAAATTAATGTTAAAGCTACTACTAGTCTTACTGTCACGTAATACTATCTCACTAACCAGATTTCATTTTTTTAAATTATTATGGTTAATATTATTAAATGGTTAATATAAAGTAATTATTACAAATACCTAAGACAATCCCATTAATTATTAAAATGGTGAAAATAGGCATTAATGAAATTACCCAATTTTAAGTTGCGCACCTCTCACCTTGTTGCACAAACATTGTTTAGGTTTAGATTTATTTCATCATATTTATTATTACTATTTCAATGATTAATAATAAATAAAGATCTGTAAAATAATGTATATTAAATAACGTGCTTCAAACAAATTATTTTAATAATAGCACACATATAACGCATGGCTTTGCGGTAAAATTTCAATTCATAATGAGAAATAACTAGCTATACTATAAAGTAAAGTTAAAGTTCGATAGTTTTAAATCTGAATAATTCCATCTATTTTGTCTAATTGATTGAATAGCTAAACAAAACTATTTATATAATAATTGTTATAATGTTTAAACTTATTTCCCTCTTAATAATCACTATTTGTTGATGTTCTCATTATTTGCTGTTAAAATTACTTAAGGATTTACTCTCAAATTTCGAAGTATTTTTATGTAAAAATCTATTGAGATGCCCCCCCCCTCTCCCCAACCCAATCCCGTTAGGAGCACCCACGTCTCTTCCCCCCCTCCCCCGTCCCACACAAAAATCTTGGATTAGCCCCTGTGCTGTACAAACACTTCCCCTGAGAAAGACTTACTTATTTGCCTACTCTATGGCATTAGAGAATTTTTTCGTTTAAACTTAAATAGTATATCTTTACAACTAAAGGTCACAAAATTGTATTAGTATATTTGACGATATATCAGAAACTATTGGTTTTATAAAAATATATTTCAAATAAAAGTGTTGTTATTTTAAATATTACTAAAATTTTACAATGAGAAGTTATTTAGTATGTCAAATAGTTGTGGAGATATAAAAGTTTTGCTTCTGTAAAAAACACTAAAAGTCATTTTCATGGGAAAATGAAAGAAGCTATCTCATTTATAATCTTAATCAACGCCTAAATACGAATTTTAATCAAAATCTTAATAGCTGATTTTTAGAAAATTGAATTTTTCTATTTTCAACCTTTATTAAACTACTCTTAATTTTAAGTTTAAACAAACACACAGACAGACGGCGTTTCAAAAATCACTTTTTAGGGTTTGGGGGGTCATGAAACGTCGACATCCATCAACATCTCGGGTTAGATCTTTTTGACGGTCACAATACTTTACCTCTAGTTTTTGAAAAGTTAAAGTGTGTATGTATGTATGTATGTATGTATGTATGTATGTATGTATGTATGCATGTATGTATATATATATGCCTATATATATACCTATATATATATGCCCATATATACCTATATATATACCTACATATATGCCTATATATATATATATATTATATATATATATATATATATATATATATATTATATATATATATATATATATATATTTATATATATATATTTGGGTATAGCTTGAACGTTTTTGGTTTTATAAAAATATATTTAAAATAAAGATTTGTACTATAAATAGATCTACGTATTTTCTATTATAAGTAATTTCATATCGCAATTAGTTTCGGAGATATGATAAAAAAAAAATACGCATCTGACCGGAACCCTTAAAGTCATCTTGCCGAAATATTGAAAGTATCCACTTTGTTTGGAATATTTATAAATTATTTGAAATTAAATTTAAACAAAATCGTTACAGCTGATTTTGAGAAAATCCATTTTTTCTCTTTTTGCCCTTCAATAAGCTACCCTTAATTTTAGGGTTTGATATATATTTTCACAAAAACCCTCGGGGCAACCCTCTGAAAACCCTAGATACCAAGTTTTAGCCCGATCGGTAGAATAGTTTAGGCTCTAGTCCAAGGTACAGAGAGACAGACAGATGGAAATTCAAAAACCACTTTTTCGGATTCGGTGGGTCATGAAACGTCGACATTCATCCAAATCTTGTGTTCAATTTTTTGTTGACGATCACAATACTTTTTCTAACTGTAAGATAGTGAGAAAGTAAAAATATGTTTCAAGGAAGATTTTAAAGTAGAAATAGTAATTGATTATGGGTAGGCTGAGGTTCAAATCTCGAACAAGTGCACTGTGGGGTGGTTTTACACACGTGAATAATACTATGGTTTCCTCATAGTTTCTATAAGCTTGGACAAGTCACATTCTTCTATTCAGCTTTCTTCAATTCTATCCGATGGATTAAGTTTTTGTGTTTCGGGAGCTAGGTGATGAATAAATATTTAAAATGTTTATTCGTAATGAAAATAGGCTTATTATGGTATGATCATAGTTGGAGCTAATTATCTGTCAAAGAAACTAAGTAGTTCTTGAGTACTTAGCCATGTCAATATGACGGTATGTTCAAACGCATAGTTAATTTAAAGCGGGGCTTATGTAATTAAATGAGAGGGGGCTGCGTGTATTCAAACACGAAAAGGTTGGGGTTTAGACGGAGTTTACAGTGTAAACAAAAGTATATGTTCAGCCCACAAACTTAGCGACCTTGAGCTCTCACATAAAAACCAAAATTAGCAATGTGTAACACTATAGCAAAAATAAATGAACTATATGTAAGGTGGTAAACAGAAAGTAATTTATGGATGTGAAATAATAACTAAAATAACATAAAGATATCAACATAAAAAAATTGATACTAAGCACCTTGAGTTAAATGTAATGATTAAAAACATTCGAAGAATCTTTCAGAACATTTAAAAACTAAACATTACGTAACCAACATTGCCAAAAGGTCACTAACAGCTATCAAAAATGAAACTATGTATTAAATGTGATGGGTGTCAGCAGGGCCGTCACAACCGGGTGTGCAACACGTGCATTTTCACAGCGCGGCATATTCTTGGGGCGGTAGAAATTGAATCCAAATTATATTATGGCTAGCAACGAATAATCAAGTGCAGGCAGAACCAAATTGACTTTCTAAAAATATTAGCAAACCACATCGTAGCCAGAATGGCAGAGGGCTTGGCCATTCTCAGGTAGGCCTAGCATGCTACGAGAGTTTCGGTAAGTATTGTAATCCCCTATCACCAGTCACCACCCCATACCTTACTATACAGGGTGACTTCTCGCTGAAAGCACGAACTCCGTGATACCGTGCTTTTTTTTTTTAATCTGCCGGTCAGTGCAGCGTCCAGCGTGTTACTAACTGTGTTGTGTGTAAAAACCTGTACACTTATTTTATATCGGTTTAATATGTGAGAAGAGGCAATAGAATAATAATTAGAGAGTGTAATAGCGAGAAAGAGAGGCTTACCAGTAAAGATTTTTTCGTGCGACTATTGACGAAACCTTGAGCGCTGGCCCTGGGTATAGTAGTACATATGGTTTGGCGTGTGGAAACATCAAGTAACTTAGTGAACTGTCAAACAGATGTTTTCCTACAGAGACGCAACAAGACCAGGGGTTTTCATCTTGTGGTACGTGTACCATAAGAGGTACGTGGAATATTTACTATCGCTAGCCCACCTCGGTGGTCGCATTGTCTAGGGAAGGGGCTGCCTAACGGTCGATTGCGAGCTTCCGGTAGCTCACGGTGAATGTAGGACATCTAGGCCTATGACCTACTTGGTGTTGTGCTGATCTACCACCCTGTACATTGTGAAAGTCGTCATTATCATCTGAAGATGGTAAAAATACAAATACGGAAGCTGACACACAGACGGACATATTAATAGCTGAATTCGAATTGGCATGAAAAGCTACTCACCAATTTAATTTTTTTAAATGATGATAGTGAACACCATTCCTCTAAGTTAGTAACACAGCGTATTTAAAAACAATTTATTTGACTAAATTTTTTTTAAATGAAAACATTTTATGTTTTATAGTATTAAAATTACATTTTAGTACTAAATGTACTAAAATTTAATTCAAAATATTTTAACATTTTAAAATTATTTCTATTATAATTACGAATCTAGTCCATAAAGACCACACCCAATTTAATAAAGGTGTGAGGGTAAAGTCCTTTGTAAAGTTTACTATAATAATCAATAAACTATATGGCCAGTATTTATCTTGGTAGCTCACACAACGATTTATCTTTTTGAGAGTATCTTCCATACTCAATTACTGCCACCCACTGGTCTAAGACGTCACTCTTGCGGTAGATTATATTTCCGATTATGGGAAGTTTAGAGTTCAAATACCGGTCGAGTGAACTGAGGTGGTTTTTTCTAAATGATTTTCCATTAGCTTTCCTCGCAAATAAAGATACACTTCCTCCAAATCTAACCGTACTCATCCCTAACACATTAGCGTGATAAGTAAATAAGCGTATCTAACAAATGTATTCTGAATATTAGAGAGCTACACGATAGTAATTTATTAAAAGTGACCTTTATTTTAAATCTCCTCCAGTTAACCTAATTTTTATCTGATTAATGTAGTTAAAAGAAAAAAGCCCGGGGATATTTTTAGTTATGTATTATTTGTATTTTCTTTAAAATATAATTTTATAAATGATTTTCACTTACTTTGTATGACTAAGCTACAAATAAAATGTACCTAATTCACATGTAAAATTTGTAGAAGTTTTAGTCAGATAAAAATATATGTAGCTTGACACGTAAAATACTTTGTTAGCTATACTCGAAATAGTTTTTTAATACAAGTAACACATTTACTTACTAATTTAAGTAATTAGTTTAAAAAAATAAAACTAGTACGACTAGGGAAAGAGGTTTTAAATAAATAATTGTTTATTAATTTTAAAAAAGCTAAACACTTGGCATACTTGAGATAAGTGTTTACAAACGAGGAGGTACACAATAAAACGAAAGTTGAAAATCACTGACTAAATAATAAAAAAAACATCACTAGCAGTTAAATATCTACTAGAAGATCTGAACCCAGTTTAAACTTAATTCAAATTTCCTACCGATGTGTACCAAAGGAGGTTTGTATACAGCGTGCAAACAGTTCTAAACCATTTCATCCGTCGTTTGTTTTTCCATGTTTATTTGATCTCTTTGGAACCAAATCCTAGACGCTTACATCGTGCTTTCAAAAGGATTTGTAGATCTCCTTAAACGCTACCATACACTCCGCATAGTAACACAAATATTTTTACTTTTATTTTATTTCACTTGACTGAATAGAAACATAATAAAATAGACTAGTAACATTTAATTTATGACATAGCTATATCATTCTTTGATCTGATTTTTACTACATGTTTGATTATTTAACATGATGAGATGAAATGAGGAAGGTGGAAGTATGCTCATTGTAAAAATAAATATGATGAACGGCACAGATTCTCTCTTTTATCTTAAAATAAATACATTTAC
This sequence comes from Timema cristinae, assembly GCA_039000515.1. Lineage (NCBI taxonomy): Eukaryota > Metazoa > Arthropoda > Insecta > Phasmatodea > Timematidae > Timema > Timema cristinae. Next base: position 11,445 of record JBCFYV010005108.1, read on the forward strand.
TAAAAACCTGTTAGATTTTTTAATCGAGATAAAATAAATTGATTCAGAAACAATCCACCAAAGAGCATAAATGAAATAAAATACAATTTTACAGAAACATTGAGAAAAGATTAACATATCTGTCCACCAAAGAGCATAACAACCAATTTCACGGTTCAAAGACCTCCTTATATACATATATATTATATATATATATATGCTTAAGGCTTAGAGACTATTGGTTTTATTAAAGTATATTTCATGCCATGACATGGCGTCTTTAATTTCATTTACCACCCCAGATGTACTTTCTAGCTTGTTCGAGCGTAACGACACTACTAAATCTTTTATTAGTATGTTACGGCAATTTATGAGGTCATTCATCATAGCTCAATGGATATTTATCTTGAAGTTTCAGGCCATTATTAAATATACAGTACGTAAGCTATCAAGCATAATTAGCTTTATTAAATGAAACATTTGGTAAACATTCCATAATGCTATATACATGTAAAATACAATACATTTCTCGCTCACCACAGATTAAATCTTTTAGTACAGGTGCAAATATAGACACTGACTGATAATGAAATATTTTGATACGTTTTATATGAGTTTGTTTAAATTCTTGCAAATCGTTTTGAATGTCACACGGGCTTTGAGAAGTGCATTTTATTTCCTCGGATAGATGTTGTTTGTTAGTCATCTATGTATAACTTTAAATGTTTAATATTTGAAAATAAAACTGAATATTTCATTTTGTCACATTGTTCCATAAATTATTTCCACTGAAGTCTACGTGTTACTTCACAGATCATACCAAATGCTCTCATTTAAAGTACTTTCAACTGAATAAGGACCAATAATTGTCTTTGTTTTATAGAACAACAAAGGCTCCCCCTTAGCAGATACAGTTCAAAGCATGTGACTACTTTTTGGATATTAAGTTCTCCTATACAAAAAAAAAAAAATGGAAAATCTCTCTTGACGAAGAAGTTGCAGTTACTTGGCAATGAGATGTTCACCTTCATTTCAACACAAAAGCGAGGATTTGATCGAAGCAGTGCGTCTTGAAGATTTACCATTGTTGTATGAAATTGATTTAATAAGTTTTTTTTAGCATATTTATGCACTTATAAACATTTTCACAGAAACATGGTTTAACATGGTGCTCTTATTTTCGAACCAGCTGGAAAACAGTTGCCCAACTGTTGGAAAACTGCTGTCCAACTGTTCCCCAATTGTTCCCCCACTGTTGTAAAACAGTGGGGCAACATTATTTTGTGTTTCCTAGCGAGGAAAATGTTTTTCCCGTGATCTATTCCAAGTGAGTTACAAGAAACAATTTTGGTTAGTCTGTACGTGTTTGACAACATTTCAGGCAACAAGCTTCTTTGTCCAGTATTATTCTGTGGCTCACACCGAGTATATCAGTTCATGATATTTCCATTTGTTAGGTCGTATACAGTCTGTGGATCATTATTGACGCATCTTGGTACGTTCGGAATGAGATATAGGAAAAAAAAACTGATGATGGACATTTCTTAAAAATGACCATGAGACATAACACGTAACTTTTTTTTTCACCCCCCATTAATATGGTTTGTAGAAATTGTTTTTAAAAAAAGCAACCTCTGCACCTCCAAAATCCAACAGGATTTTCTTGCTGCCATTATATTTATCATTTTAAGGAATTAAAAAAAACTGTATGGAAATCCTCTTGCTAAATTTTACCCGCGTAAGTAAATCTTATAAAAATGGTCAAAGCCATATTCGAATATTAAAAGAAGCACCAATTTATCATAAAAGTATTCTTAAATTCAAAGTTTTTAAAATTTTCACATTCATTTAGCCCTTACAGAAGTGCACGGACATACAGTGAAACGGTATACCAAAAATTACTTTTTGTAACTAAAAATTTAAAAAAAAAATCGTTAAAATCTCGAGATAGTTATTTCTTTATTGCAGTATTGTCTATCTACGCCCTTTCGCATGTCTGATAAAGTAAAATTGTATGGCTATTTTATTATTTTTTCAAAGACACCGTGGGAGAAGAGAGCGGTCAGGGGTGGCATATCTCTTCAAATAGGATCGATACCTCCAACGGGTCTTTACCCAACGTAATCCAATATCAGTCCATCACGTACCGATACAATTCACTTAAACGCACACAAATTTAATTCTGAAAAACAGACCGCCTTCACTTCGCTCAAGTTAATCAAGTAGATACGAACTATTTTTTTTACGTGCACTCTCACGAAGCACTCTTTCCCACAGACGGGCAACACACTCTTCGCTGAGCGGGACATGTGAGCGCCGTTAATTTAATTCCACCTAACCTAGAACCAACACTTTTCCGAATCCTTTTGTTCTTCTTTTATTCCGACTGTTTTGTGTGTGTTTCTTTTTGTTCTTGTCAGTCTCTGTTTGTGTTGTGTGTTTCTCTCTCTCTTTGTGTGAGTGTCGGGTGAGAGTAAAAGACAAGACCGATAATGGCCTGACCATTACATGGCTATTTATTTAGCTGCGAAACACCAGCACACACGTCCATGACGGTTGTAAAAAAAAAAGGTAGGATGGGATCCTCTCCACGTCGTAAAATGAGCATTGACAGCGACGTCGGTGAGACCTGCACTTCCGTTAAGTAAACCTTTATAGAGGTCGAATCAGGATCTGTAATGGTGAAACAATGGTCATAGCGATATGGTTTCAATGCTTGCTCTATCTGCTTACTTTCTCAAATAGAACATTTTCATGCCTTAATTTTATATTGGGTGGGTATTGACGTGTGACCCCAAACCTAACAAAATGTGGCTCTTACAATTTGATTTGTCTCCCAGTCTATATCTATTCCTATGTTATTCAAATTTGAGATTTAGGTACTACATGATCATTCCTTCGGGTATTTTTCATTTTGATTCTAGCGCTCAAATTAAAGGTAGTTTCATAATTACTTAGTTTTAAAAATTCAATGGAAAAAAAAAAATGAAAATGGAATTAAAGAGTGTATTCAAAATAGCTACTTGGGGAGTGTTTTAAAATGATAAATAAGAATTTATGCTGGTTTTTCAAAACTGAAAATAATTAAAAGTAGTTTGCGGACGACTGATTTTTTGAAAATCTGTAGTTTTATATATAAAAAAATATCATTTGAATTTTGTTTAAAATATATATTTTGTGAATGTTTTATTTGATTATATAAATAATATTTAATTTCCTGAGGTAAAGTGGTAGCTTACTGATCGCTTGGATTTGAAATGTTATCACTAGTTATAAACTATATTATGATACAGTAGGTACTATTGTGTCGTACCATTTATTTTTTATTTTTTACAGTATGTTCAACTCGAGCCAATTCTCTCGCCAGTACGAGTACTGGTACATATTTGTCAGCAAGCGGAGTAAGGCACCAATCTCGTCTGGTCTGACTTGACAGTGACGGGGAGGCTGTCGTTTGAATCTCGTACAAATGTACGGAGGTTAGTCCCTAACTGGTTCCCCACTATCTTTTTTTTCAAAAATGCATGTTCATTCTTAAAATTTCTACCTTACTTCTCCTTTAATCAATAGTGTAGACTACATAATGATTGTAACCTGGACGAGAAAGCGTTGAGCATGAGGTGAAGGGGAGGGGAAGGGAAAGTAAATCCAATTTGATTCTTGTTTTACTTATTTTCAAGTTTTAGATGTTAGCTGTAGTTTCAATTGTTCAGTAGTGGTCAGCAGATTGACGGACATTGCGTCACTTCAACACCGAACAAGAAATAATACAGATGGTGAAAAAAAAAAAAAGAAGAACGAAACAGACGTGAAATGGGGAAAAATTGGGGAACTTTCTAAATCTTTGGATTAAATGTATCCAATAGAATGGAAGCCAATGCTTGAAACTGTCTCAAATAATCCAAGAGACGTCTGTTCCCACCTGACAGAGCTTACGAGACGTCCATCATCAAAAAAACCTTGAAACACACAGAGCTTTCGAGATAGGAATAAAATAGAAACAGGGGTAGACAAACGTTAACTAAATCGGAGCTATTAAAAAACAATGAATCTTATAAAACACCCGCATCCATGAGCACGCAGATTAAAGCGTTAATACCGTATATTCTAGCTTTCAAGTGACGGAGAATTTGGACGGGTGTACTGAGAGTAATTTCCTCTTAAAAGATCTACCACGCGCTCTTCAAATAATTGCAGGTTCGATTCTTCAAAAATTATACTTCACATGTCCCTACGCCTTTATTGAAATTTAATTTGGATACCCGGACGTGTAGCTAGACATGGTCCAAAAATTAAAATACATACAATGTACCGTATATATTTTGACACATAGAAATTTGACAACAGTGTATGCGTTTAATTATGTACGCTTCCTTTTATCCCATAACTTACAACGATTACACCTTCGCTCAGTTGGTAGCGTATCTGCCTACTGAGTTAAGGGTCCCGGTATGGCCGAAAAATTTATCAGTGATGAAAATATGGCCTTACCCTTTCAGAGTAACGAATTAACGGCCGGGGACTGGACGTTGTTCTTGTCTAAACTTAAGTTACATTTAAGGTATAAGAAGCTACAACAGGCCTAGCCAGCTCGTAGTGGAGAATATATGGTGTGAATTAAAAAAACTGACCTAGTCCACAGACGGAAAACAGTTACCGATGTAAAATAAAACTAACAACGATTACTAAGTAATCTAAGGCGTTAGACTTGTACTGAACAGAGAATTTGAAGCTCTTATCCATGCTAGGTGCTCTGGGAGTTGTGCTTAGATCTACAAGGATTTTATTGTTGTTTTCCCATCGTCTCTCAACGCTGTTGGGGGTGCTTGCATATATTTCAGCCTACACAACTCATCCTTACCTCTTTAAAAAGAAACACTAACTAGTTTGGTAGCTCGTGTCTGCTTAGGCACTCTTCTTCAGGCACTAATGAGGTAGCTATTTTGGTTTGAATCTTTGGTTGCAATTAAAAACATCATATTTACCTGTGAGCTTGGGAAGGATGAAAAGTCTTCGGATTTAACTTATAAGTGCAGCCCCAATTATTTGTGTATTAAATGCATTTTAATGGCGATTATATTTTTAATATTTTTTGTTATTTGTAGGGATGTGCAAGTTGGCATTTTTAATTTCAAATCGAGTTTGAATGAAAACATTGAGTTTTCTCTAATTCGTTTAATAAAGAGCAATATTTGTGCTATAAATATTTCAAGTTGAATTTCTGTAATAGATCAATTTATAAATCATAAGTACAAGCATAGCTGTTTCAAAATAGATTTTTTTTTGCGAAAAAAATTATAATCACACACATTCGAAATTTTAAATATATTTGATATAATTGTAAATTTTTTTGAATTGGACAAAAAAATTGAGGGATGATTTGCAATAAAATAATTTATAAAATTAAATAAAATTAATTAAATTTTGAATTTTTCAGAAACAATCGAAATTTCTGAATACCCATATTTTTCTAGTTTTGTGAAAATATTCTAGTTGAGCTTGAGCAGCTATTAAAACTAACCTCGAACTCAAATTTTCGAGTACTTGCACACCCCTAGTTATATATATATATATATAAATATAATAACAATTTTAATTTGTTTGTACACTCGCTTTAATTGTGTTTGTTTATTTCCAGTAAACTCAAACAGTACTCATCGGATCTAGTTTGGAGTTCTTCTGTTGTACTCCTTATTTCTAAGAATAAACGGTAAGCTACAGACTAATATGCTATCTTGTTAACGAGCGAAACATTGTCTAGTGTGGTTACATTTGTGTTTTAAATTTTCAACAATTCAATAATATAATATTAACTTTAATGTATAAATCTTCTATTTAAGTCTCCTTGGAAACGAGGTGTTTGAAAAAACCAACAATCCATGAATATAGAATTTTTTTTTTCTGTATTAGGCCTGCAATCTGCAATCCAAATAGTAGTTACAGAATACATTTAATCTACATTTAAAATAAAGTTTTGACCTGTATATTTTTACCAATATAATAAAACGCCTAAACTTAGCCTGCGCGTTACTACTTGTACAAGTAAGAGAATTGACCTAGACGATGTTTTTGCCTGGCTATGATCCGTTTATTAAAAATACGAGTGTCATATGGCAAAATGTATCTTGCTATTCCCTCGACATAAATATTTAGATACACAATCTCGGTTACTTCTGCTCTGTCGTTATTTTTGCTTTGTTATCAAAAGAGTTTCCGAGGACAGCAACTAAATTTAAATGGTACGGAACTCAACACGGACTTTCTCACTACATTTTTTAAAAATAAAAGTATTTACTCAAAACTCATAATTGTGAAACAAAATAATATACACTAGCAAACCCTAGAAAAAATTGCACTATATTTACGTTAAACATTTATTGACTTCTGGTTTTAAATTTTATAATCTTATTTTTAAGGAATTAATGTCTCTATTTGTATATTTGGACCAATAAATATGATCGATATTGGGTCCACAAGGGTCAATTCTTCGTATTAAAATTTCGTCTTCCAGATAAAGTTGTCGATATTTTATTAGGGATTGCACAACTTATGGTTATCACATTGTTATTAAATAACTCATTTATAAATTTAGACCGATAAAAAGGTAAATATTGACTATTGAATCTAAAATGATAAGATATAGATCATTTCTGTAAAACCATTTTTCATAACAAATTAAAAGAAAAAGAACATACATTTTTTAGAGACCTACTAAATTTACTTACACTCTGGAATTAGAAATTATTGCTTTAAGAATTAAGTAGTATATCTGCACAACTAAAGCTCACAAAATTGTAATAATATATTA
>JBCFYV010005109.1:0-16425 GCA_039000515.1 Timema cristinae
AAACATTACTACTAAATCTTTCTGAAAAATGAGCTACAAATTGCTGTAGCCCAGACACATCATATTATTATTATTATTACTATTATCATAATTACATACAAAACATATATACGAAAAAGACTAATCCATCACACATGTAATTCTACAGGATGTTGCCATACATCGGAGCCTACACGCACTAGCACACACTTCTTATGCAGAGTAACAAGTGTAGGAAATGTATGAACAATGTTGAATTTGTTCACTGTCATGTTAAAACTTGAGAGATTGTTCTCTGATTTAACCATCATATTATGGTAATGTTCTCTCCTCAGGTAAGAGCAAAGAAGCGGAAATGAAGCGCATCAATAAGGAGCTTGCGAATATCCGCAGCAAGTTCAAAGGGGACAAAACACTAGATGGCTATCAGAAGAAGAAATATGTTTGTAAACTGCTGTTCATCTTTTTGCTGGGCCATGATATAGATTTTGGTCATATGGAGGCGGTGAATCTTCTTTCTTCAAACAAGTACTCGGAGAAACAGATTGTGAGTAAGCAACCATTATAAGGGATGTGCGAGTTGAGTTTTAGCAGCGCTCAAACTTTATTTGGAGATTTTTACAAAAATAAATAGTTTTAGGAATTTTCGATCTTTCTCTTGGAAATTTCAAGTTAAATAATTTTATTCAGTTTTAAAAAAGGATTTAATAACCTTCATAGTCCCTCAATATAGCCTTTTGTCTCATTAAAAAAAAGTAGAATTATATTAAATATATTTGAAAATTCAATTTTGTGTGATTATACATGTGTTCACAAAAAAATTATGTTTGTACTTTTTTATGGTTTAAGCATGGATCTACTACAGAAATTTAAACTTGAAATATTAACTTTACAAAATAAAATGGCTCTCTATATTTACTCGAACTTGAAACTTGTCTTCATTCCAACTCGACTTGAAGTTAAAAATACCTTCTTGCATAGCAGTAATCATTCTACAATGGAATTGAAACTGCATACTTTGTCAACAATCTCTATTGAACTGTTTGTTGAAGTTGTGTCGCGCGTTTCACACTCCGTCTTGACGAGTTCTGATAGAATGGCCGGTGATGATCAATTTTCTTCAAGAGGCAACCATTACCTCTTTGTCCAATGACAGCATGTAAAGTGTTAGTTATGTTCTCGTTTTAATTGTAAAAGCAATATTGTGTTCGTCACTTTTATATGTATCTATCCACCTTTCCTGTCCCTTTATTGCCAATATGTATAGTTTATATAGAGGACATCACTTTCGCAATAGACTGGACTGCTGATGGTGGGTTGATTGAGGTTTGGTGTACTAAGGGCAGTTTTCCACTTTCCCGCCATGCAAATGTTGGTACATATCTTCTGAATTAAAACGTTTCTCATTCCTAACACAGTGTAATTAGTATACAGGTAGTAGTACTCGGTGCTGAAACAACTCTTGACTAACAATATAGTTTCACAAGGGTTGAGATTAGTGAGTTTTGCTCGTTGTTTGCAATGAAATAAGATATTGTTTTAGGTGCTTCACGAAGATACTCGTTAGGAAATGGCAGTATAGTTGTGTTTGTATGTTCCAGGGCTATTTATTTATATCGGTCCTTGTCAACACCAACAGTGATCTCATCAAGCTTATTATCCAGAGCATTAAGAATGACTTGGCTTCAAGGTAAGTTCCACCGGGATCCCTTGCCACCCTCTATAATATCATCACCATCTGTGGCCAGGCCAGTTTAGTAAAATGCCTCGATCCTTCCACCATTCTTCCATCTTTAATTGCTTCCATTCTTCTCCTCTCACTTGCACACTTTCTGTTATACTCTTCCCCTTCCATCTCTTTCTTAGTCTCCCTTGCAGTCTTTTTCCTACTTATTCATTTCCAACATTTTCTTTGGCATCCTATCTTTTTCCATCCTCATTACCATCTCAGCCTTGCTTCCTCTACTATCTCATGTACTCCCTGTTCCTCCACTCTTTCCCGATAACTCCATTCCTAATCTTGTTTCTCCTCTTGACATGCAAACATGGCGTCCACTTTCTAGTCTCTCTTACAGTCATTGTTCATGTTTCTGCTGCATATGTGACACTTAGTACAAAGTACGTCATATACAACACTTCTCTACACTTCAAGGGCTCTTCTTTTTTCCATAGCAGGTCTCTTACTCACGTATAGAACAACTCTCCCTGCTGTATTCTTTTCATTACATCCTCTATACTTTCACCCTTCACCTCAATCACGCTTCAGAGATATTTTACGCTCTGTACTTTTTTCATCTCTACTCCATCCAACTTTATAGCTTTATATTTTACATTAGGGCCTATATTTATATTCATGCTACCTGCTTCGGTGGCCGCATGGTCTACGCTCTACTCTCGCAGTAGACTAGACTGCCGATGACGGAGATTTTGAGGTTTGAATCTCAGTCGGGTGTGTTGAGGGTGGTTTTTCCACTCTTCTTCCATGCAAATGTTGGGACACTTCCCATAAATATAACCTTCATAATCCTTAAAGTAATTAGCATTGTTAACTCTAACAGGTAGTAAGGGTGACCTGATGGTCTAGGGTAAGGTGTCAGACTTCTGTGCTGGCGGCCGGGTTCAATCCTCGGTCCCGGCACAGATTTATCTGATTACCAAACCCTTCCTTCACCTCTGACAAGACGTGTATTAATCACAACTTGTGAATGTGAGGAATGCCAGGCTTCCACCGTGGTTCGGATTCCACGTAAAACTGTAGGTCCTTCATTTCATCTCACAATCACCCTACCATTACACATTACGTAAGTGCGTATAACCCAATGGGTAGTAAGACGCGGTGCTAATAATAATAACAGGTAGTAAGATGGCATGCTAAATAAAATTAAAATAAATGTCCATCAAATATTTCACTATATATATATTATTATAAATACGAGACTTAAATCCTTGAATACATAGTAGAATGGTCTAATGCATTACTCTCGCACTAGACTGCCAGTGGTGGGTAGATCGGGGCTAGGAAACAGTGTTAAAAACGTCATTCTAGAACAAACACAACATCCAATTGATTTATAGAATTTATTGTTAGAAGATACCGGAACCAAGTTTGCCAACATTAGCGAGCTTTATAAAAGTGCCTTAAATTATGTGCCCATAAGGTATTGGAGTGTGAAGTATTTTCTTAACCCACCCTAGGAGTAGCACTTTATTACCAAGATCTCAATAACGTAGTCACTGTAACTCTTGGTACCATTAAAGGCCTCCAGTGTGAATTAGTCTCTCGCTATGTCAATCCCCATCTCATTGTTTGTTTCAGGAACCCTGTCCATGTAAGTCTGGCCTTGCAATGTATCGCCAACATTGGCAAGCAAAGAGAAGGCCGAAGCTTTCGGACACGAGATACCAAAGCTCCTTGTGTCCGGTAATATTATCAAGTCAATGTTATTTTAGACTTGGGCTAATCTTTGAAACCTTTCTGTTTGGATCCATGACATGTTGATTATGTCTCAGAGACACGAATGGACGTGGTGAAGCAGTCCGCCGCGCTGTGTCTCCTCCGTCTCTTCCGTACGTCTCAGGAGATAATCCCGAGCGGGGAGTGGACGTCTCGTATCATCCACCTGCTCAACGACCAACACATGGGTGTGTGACCGCGGCCACCAGCCTTATCGACTCTCTGGTGAAGAAGAACCCTGATGAATACAAGGGTTGCATCGTTTTGGCCGTGTCTCGACTCAGCAGGGTAAGTTCTTGTGTGTACATATGTACTAAGCCCATTGTCCCCAATTTACCCCGGTAAATTATGCAATTTTAAATGTATATAATTAAATAAAGGGTGCCTGGGGGGTTAGGGGTAAGGTGTCAGATTCTGTGCTGGGGCCGGGGTTAATCCCGGTCCAGGCACAGTTTATCTGTTTGCCAAACCCTTCCCTACATTTGACAAACATCTTGTGAATGTGGGGAATGAGGCCCTCCACGGGGTTTCGGATTCACGTTAACGAGGCCCTTCTTTCTTCACAATCCCCTACCTTTAAACCCTTAGGTAAGTGCGGAAAACCCAAACGGGAGTAAGAATGAAATAAAAAAAAATAATAAAAATAAAAATTAATAAATTAAAATGAAAATATTTAAAAAAAAAATAAGTCTAACAGTTTAAAGTGTAAAATTGGCAAAAATGCCCCTATTCAGCAACTTGTTTTTGGCCTTTTTGAGATTTTTTTAAAATTTTTAACTTTTATCTCGGTTTTAAAATTGGAGGGTAGCCGCACCTTCCTTGGGTGATATGGAGTAGAAATTGTTTAATATAAAAATTAAAAAAAACCCAAACATTTTTAAGGACAACTTTCATGCACAGACGCTTATCGGTCAAGAGGTGACTGATTAGCACTCTTGATGATGTGAAAGAAACTTTTTTCCTTTAAAAAAAATGTGTTTTTTGTGTTTTTTTAAAATTTTATCAAACAATTTTTTACTCTTGTAACACCAAGGAAGTTTGGTATTCTAATTTTAAACCCATGTTCTAGCTCGCTATGCTCTAACCAATAACCCTTAATTTACTTAAATATATTTTGTTTCTTAAAAAAGAGTCGCTCCCTACACAATAATATTGGTCTTGTGCGGCTTTTTTTTTTTATCTGCAACGTTCCCGTTTGGGTTCGGGGGTAGCATTTAAATTTGTTTTAAAATTTTTTTTAAGTATTTTATTTAGTTTGGACTGTTTCAAGGACAGTTTTCGTTGTGGGGTAAACTTTGGTTCTTTTTCCCACCCTTATAGTAATACATCGCCCCCTTTCCAGGATAAATTTTTTGACTTTTTAACGATGGTAGTCGTCCTACGTATACGAGTAATTTGGTTATATAAAATCTCCAACAAAGTATTCAAATCAAGATGACTGTTTTAACTCAAATAAATTTTAAAATAATTTTTTGAAAATTATATTGATTTTTGTAGTTGAGTAACAAAATAACAAAAAGAACAAATGGTATTTAAAAATTAATTTAATTTCTAAAAAGTATTTTTTTGTTTTTTATGAAAATAACCCAAACAAACAAAAAATAATTTGTCCCGTGGTCAAACATTTAAACCCCCTTTTTTTAAAAATTTAAAAAGTTTATTTTATTTTAATAAAACATCTTTTAAAGAAAAGGTTTTAATCTAAAATTTTCAAAATTTTAAAGCAATTTAAGTTCAACTAGAAAATTAATTTAACCTTCCCCAATCTTTTGATAGCTGTTTGTCTAGAATAAGGGTCCCGGGTTAAATTCCCAGCATGGTGAAAAATTATATTGGGGAAATGTGGGTTTACCCCCTTTCCCCCTGATAAAATTAAAGGCCCCGGGGATGGAGGTTTGTGTTCCATCAAGTTTGATAATAAAATTAAAGCTCCAGGAGCAAGGCGCGTGGGAAAATTTTAGGCTTGGGTAAAAACTGACCCCGGACCGGCTGGCAAAAAAATAAGGATTTTTAAAAATTCGAGAAATATGGTATTTAACCTAGCCCTTATTAAAAAAAACTATTCTTGGCAAATGATTATTTTAAAGTCTTTCTTTTTTTTTTAAAAGTTCAAATTTGAACCAAATCTCAGAAAAAATTTGAAGATAAGGGTATGGGAAATTTTACTAGCAATGAAATTAAAAAATATCAACTTGTTTTGCTAAAATATATCAATTTAACATCCATCATTTTTAGGTGTGCCTTTAAAAGGTTTGGGGTCAGGATGTTAACTATGAAGTAAATTTTTTTTGAGTTATAAACCTATTTTAATCCAAAGTTGTTTATAATCTCGTTCCAATACTTTTTTTCTTGAAACGAATTTCTTAAGTATTGAGGTTCAAGGGCTCCTCCTTTTAAAAAAAATAAGTTTTAAGTTTTGATTTTTGCCCTTTTTAGTTTTCCCCTCATTTATTTTTTAATCCCCCCCCTTTTAAATACCCTTTAAACGATGGTTTTATTGTTTTCCCTTTTTGGAGGTTTAAATTTTTTAAATTGTAACAAGAATACACGGATAAAGCCAACCCAAAACTTTTACCTGCCCCTTTGGCTGTCCTCCTGCCCCGCTGCTCAGAATCCCTCCTCCGGTAATTTTGTGAAGTGGTCCTTATCACTGAATCATTTCAAAGTTTACGCCGTATGTAGAGGTATTTTTACTAGAAAGCTTCAATCTTCTTTTCTTTATTTGTTTTATTATTTCCCCCCTTTAACACTTTCTATTATTGCTCTCCAATTTTTGTTGGTCTTTTGGTTCTTTTTTTAACACTTATTTTCCTTATTCCCCGGTTATTTCCTTTTCCTCCCCTTTTTAAAATCCCCAAACCATTCACCTTTTCTTCCCCTACTATCTCATGTATTCCCCGTGGATATTTATTTACCTGTTTCTTCGGTGAATATGATTTTTGATATCTTCAGTTATGTCCATTTTTTATGCGTGGACGGGGGAAAAGTAACCCTGTAAACATTTATTTCCTCATAGGGGTTCTTTTTAAAAAAATTTAAAAAACCCCCTTTAAATTTTTTAGTTTTCATTCCCCCCCCTTTTAGTATATTTCCCTAAGGGTAAATCTGTGTTTTTGCCCTGAAATTACATTTTTTTCCGGGCCCCCGGGGCCGTGGGGGTCTAAAGAAAGTTTGGAGCTCCTGAAAAAGCGCCAAAAACCCCCAAAAATCCCGAAGAAAATTCGCACCCCAAAGTAAGAACGCTGTCCTTTTGAAGCCCTCGTTGATAATCCCAAAGAAGGAGCCCCAAACCTTCTGGTACGGCCGCAATCAGTGGGCAGTTTTTTTCAAATAGAGGACCAACCTTTGTATTTGGTTAAAAGGGATTGGCTTTAGGCCCTCGGAGTTCTCTCACGTGTGTCAAGGGGAAACTCAAGGGTCGTTATTTTCCTGAAAGGTGTATGTTTTGTTTCAAGTCATGTTTAGGTAATTTAAGGTTTAAAAAGTATATGTGGTTTTTAGAAGAAAGTATATTTTTTGGAGCTAGATGTTTAGTAAATACTCTTTTTTTTCCCCCTTTCCCAGTGGATGTGTCAAGTTTTCAAGATTACAGGAAAAATTTCCTCTTAGGGGCGAATGGCCCCTTTAACATCAAACTTGGGGCTACAAATTTGGATGAAGGGGGTTGGGGTGTGAATATTGTTTTGGGTGTATAAGGGGGCTTTTAACTGATTTTTTATCCCCTTCTAAACAAATGTGGTAATTTCTTCAAAAAATATACTTTCCCCGTCCCCTTTTTCATTTTTGTAAGGTGTGCCCCTCCACTGAATTTAATTTCTTTTTAATAATCTTAGCACTAATGAAGATATTGCCCCAAAGAAATTTTTAATAGGGTATGTTGGTGGTAGTAGTGTGGCGCCCAAATTTTTTTCGACACAGCCTGCACCCCGCCCCACATACACGCCTCATGGCCCAAATTAGCCCTTTATCATCATCAGGGAGTGACAGCGGATGTATTGGAAAGGATTACAAAATATTGTGCGTCGGGTTCAATCCAGTCTGGATGCAAATGGTGGCCATTCCACACTGTTATGATGTCTTCACAGTTCTCACAAACAGGTAAGTGTGCTTCAAATTTTGTTAGAATATCTTCATTAGTGTTAAAGTTATTAAAAAAATGGTGGGTTCGGTGGCGAGGGGAACACCATGTTAATGTATGCATATAACTTGAATCTCAGATGATCTTATAGTGTTCTATGGTATGGTAGTCGGATGTTTATCAATATATACTGGCGTGTTACAGATGGAGAAAGATGTGTCTGTACGTCAGCAGGCTGTGGACTGCTGTACCCCATGTGTGACAAAAGCAATGCAGAGGAAATAGTTCAAGAGATGTTGAACTACCTAGAAACTGCCGACTACTCCTTAGGGAGGAAATGGTCAGTATTAACAACTCAAGTTGCCATTAGGACTTAAAAATTGATGGAGTACATTACACGATTCTTGGATATAGGCCGAAAAAACTGTAGCTATTTACTATATATGCAGGCTAACCTTTTCATCTAAAAAAAAAAAGTATATTCCTTCACATGTTTTTTTTAAGACATTCTGGAACAGTAGAGCAGGGGGGAATCTTTGGTGAAACAACAGATAATAAAGTAAAATTAAAAACGAGCGGAGAGATTGGATTTCTGTGGAGTTGGGCCAAATCTACCATTTTACAAATCCGAATCTTAAAATCCACACCCAAAATTTTTGTAAAAAATTATGAACTTTAAAAAAAATTTCAATTGAATAATGAAAAAAAAAAACTTAAAGGGATTTTAAGTTTTCAAACTCCCGAATCTCGAATATCCTTTAAGGAGTCAAGATCCCATCCTTAGATTAAAAAAAAATTAAAATAATAATAAACACAAGCTTTAATAACCTAGATGGTTCTTCAGGTTGAGAGATTACACTCTTATTTCTGGTTGGACCTAAAAGGGACGATTGCTGTTGGGAGTCCAACCAAGAACTTTCAGTTAGCTCTTTTGACCGTCTTTTCTTGTTCCTTACGGTCTGTTCCTTCTCCCCTTGACCCCAGGAGGCTTTATAGTTTCTAGTGGACTTAGTAATCCACATGCAGTAGGACTTGCGGCTCTTTTGTTTGTGAGTCATGCTTGGGGTAGAATTATTGCAGGTAGCAACGCTGTTGTTCACTGGAATGTATGCATCAGCGTTGGGATTGCTGTTGTTGTTCACTGGAATGTATGCATCAGCTGATTGATGTCTGTTGTTGTTCACTGAATGTATGCATCCAGCTGATTGATGTGCTGTTGTTGTTCACTGGAATGTTGCTTTCCAAACCGATCGATGTGCTGTTGTTGTTCACTGGAATTATCATCCAAACCGATCGATTGTGTGTTGTGTTCACTGGAATGAAAGTCCAGCTGATCGATATGCTGTTTGTTTCAGACTCTCTCTCCCTGAAGAAGATGCCTCTGGTACAAAAACCTGTCTCAAAAAAATCATGATTCGTCTATTGCCTAATCGGGTGTTTTTTTTTTTTTTGTTGCGTGTTAAAGGTTTGCCATTTTGGCGGAGAGTATCAGGACTACCGTGGTACGTCAAATTTTAATTCTCAACCTGATCCGTATAGCGGGAGACTATGTTAGTGAGGAGGTGTGGTACAGAGTGTACAGATAGAATCAACAGGGACGACGTGCAGGGCTATGCGGCCAAGACTGTGTTTGAGGAAAGACTTGTTCAACAAATCCTCACCTTATTACAGATTGCAGGTCATGTGGAGACAGACATTGGAGTACAAACTTTGTGTAGGAAGATGTTGGGTTACATAAACTCCATTTCCACCAAGCTCAAACCGTTTAGGATTTACACTGTGAATATTATGGAAATTGAAATTTTATTCCACTTTACTCAATCCTGTTGTCTGAAGAATGGCAATGCCCCCTGGGAAAATTTTGTAAAAAAAAAAAAAGAATCACAGGGAATTTTGTCATAAGAAAATAATGGCCAGCTCTGGTGGGTATCGATTCCTGTGTCCAGGGGCATGTGCCAAAGGGGTTTGGTTTGTTTGACCCCTTTTACCCCCCACCCCCAAGTTGGTTTTAAAAGCTTGAAACTTGTGAGCTTTGAGATTTGGACTGGGAAATTCTGTCTTATTCTGTACCCCTTACTTTCTATTAAAGAAAGTCTTAAACCCCCTTCTTTTACTGACAAATTAAAAATTTCCCACTGTTGATCCCTACTCTCTAAAAATCCAACTCCAAATATCATCAACGTTGAAAAAAAATCCCTTCTGTAGAAAGCTTATTGATCTAGTAGTCTAGCAGCGCCGTTGTCAGTACACAGAGACAGCGGCCAGTGAGTGTATGCTGTATGTGGTATGGAAACGAATCATAGTACCCTTATTTGCTTGGAGGGACAGTAATACACAGTAAAAAACTTAAAAACCAGGATTTGAACGCTTTTAAGTTATCCCAAGGTTCCCCATGGCTGCATAGAGAAAAGTTGTGGGCATAAACACAAAATTTTTCGAAACCCGTAATAAGTAAATGAAATTTCTGAATCTAATATACACGATTTGAACATTATCTGCAAAAATAAATACATATATTTAAGCTCACTTATCCAGTATTAACAAATAAATTAAAAAATATATTTGCCTAAAGCTCAGTTCAAGGCTTAACTAAACACCCTAGATTAAAAAAAAATCTGGGACCCCCTTCCCTGCCTTCTCGACATTATCTTCTAGGACTCTACTTTGCTAATTGGGAATTTTTCTAATTTCAAATGCTTTAAACGTTGGGAAAAACACTGGTCCCTCTGCCCTCCCCAAATATTTTCGTTTTCAAACCCTCTGCCGTATCCAGGTGTCATTTAAAATTAATTTAATCTTGTGTTTAAATTGTCTAATTGTCACACTATCAACTACTGGATGCCAATGATAGAAGATTAGTGTAAAGAATTTCCGGTTGAGTGTATATTTAAGATGGTTTTTCATGTTCACTCTACACAAATGTGGGTACACTTACTTTAAATTCAACCTTTCTCATCCCTTAAAATTGGTGTAATTTTTACTATGCATAGGGAAACCCAAACAAGTTTTAAAAAAAAACCCCAAAGAATGTGAATACTTGTAATCACAAAACAGATAATTCCATACTAACTTTAATTAATATTTTCCCCTGTCGGTTTCAGGCCCTGCAAACCCCAAGCTGTCACGAGAACATGGTGAAGGTGGGGGCTACATTTGGGAGTTTGGTAACCTGATAGCGGGAGATCACGCTCATCACCCGGGAGTTGCCCGTTCAGCTGCTCCATTCCAAGGTCAGTGGCTTACCATCATTCATAGAGTCTGCTTTATACTAAATAATTTAACAATAACGCACTTCGGTAGGTCACATTGTCTAGAACACACACTTTTATATCTGGATTGACTTACACAAAGTTATTTTTAGAAATTTACGGTCACACTCGCCCTACGTGGGGATTGACGGGAATCCTCGCCCTAGGTGGGGATTGACGGTCACACTCTGGCCCTACGTGGGGTTTGGGCGGCCACACTCGGCCCTTTGGGGATTGACGGCAACACTCGGTTTACTTGGGGATGACGGTCACGGGAAAGAAATTGGGGTTCAAATCCTGACCCGGCAATATTGAAGGTGGATCTCCTAATATTTATCACCTTTTTCTCTTCTCTATTTTTTTCCCTCCATCTTCACTTTTTTGCTTATCTCTGCAATGCCCTTTAAAATTTTCTTAATTTTTCCTATTCCTTTAGCTTAAGTTTAATTTTATAACTCCGTGGATGATAAGACACATTGATAAAATTTAAATTAAATAAACATATTTCTATTGACTTCATTATATTCTATTTAAAAACCCAAACCAATTTTTGTTTGTAGTAATTTTTCTTCAAAAAAATTTGGGCTTTTTCTTTTTGTAGATTTCACCAAAATTTTTTTTTTTCACGAAATAATAAACTTGTTAAAACATTAACTTGTACAAGTATGTTAACAGCTCTGTGGATGGAAGCCTACCTTAATCAACCCGTTCTAGTACCCCTCTGCTCTCCCTGACCCGAGCTCTGCTGCTCTTTTGCCTACATCAAGTTTGTCAACCTGTTCTAGTACCACCTCTGCTCTCCCCTGACCGAGCTCTGCTGCTTTCTACTACATCAAGTTTTTCAACCTTTTTCCCGATTTAAGGCGCATATCCAAGACGTGTTTAAGACACACAGTAATCTTCGCAGCGCTGATGCTGAGCTCCAGCAAAAGAGCTTCAGGGAAAATTTGCAAATTGAGCATATTGCGTTACCGTGTATTGGTAGGTATCACTGTACTGACTCATTGTGGTAACAACTTAATACTGGCTTCTGGGGGCTAGTCAGGAGGTGCTAGTCTAGTCTCCAGGTACTATGGCTTACTGGGAACTAGAGTCCCGGATGTTAGTCTAGTCTCAGGGTATTATGGCTTACTGGGAAAATGAGTCGGAGTGTTATCAGTCTCCAGGTACTACGCTTAATGGGAACTAGTCGAGGTGCTAGTTAGCTCCAGGTTTACTGGCTTATGGGGACTAGTCAGGAGGTGCTAGTCTAGTCTCCAGGGTATTATGGCTTACTGGGGACTAGTCCGGGGGTGCTAGTTATTCGCCCGGGTATTACTGGCTTACTGGGAAACTAGAGTCAGGAGGGGTTAGTCTAGTCTCCAGGTATACGGGTTACTGGGAACTAAGTCAGATGTTAGTCTAGTCCCAGGATTAAAGGCTTACTGGAACTGAAAAAAGGAGTGTAGTCTAGTCTCCAGGGTATATTTGGGTTACTGGAACTAGAGTCAGGAGGGTTAGTCTAGTCTCCAGGGTATACGGGCTTACTGGAACTAGATCAGGAGGTGTTAGTCTAGTCTCCAGGTATTATGGCTTACTGGGACTAGTAGGGGTGTTAGTCTAGTCTCCAGGGTACTTTCTGGCTTACTGGGAACTAGTCAGGAGGTGTAGTCTAGTCTCCAGGGGATTACTGGGGTTACTGGGAACGTAGTCAGGGGTGTAGTAGTCTCCGGTATTACTGGGTTACTGGGACTAGTCCCGGAGTGCTAGTCTAGTCTCCAGGTATTACTGGCTTACTGGGAACTAGGTCAGGAGGGGTTAGTCTTGTTCCCGGGTTTATGGTTTTTGGGAAAAGCGGGGGTTACTATTCCCCTTTACTGGTTATGTTTTCTAAAAGATCTTTTCTAGGGGTTTGGTTATGGGAACTAGTCAGAGTGTATTAGTTCCCCGGTTTAGGTTTTCGGAACATCAGGGTGAGTTATCTCCCGGGGATTCTGGTACGGGAAATTTGTCGGATGTTATTATCCCAGGTATTTTTGGGGTTATGGGAACTAGATCGGAGGGGTTTTTCTATCTCCGGGTATTACTGGGGTTTCTAACTAGATCAGGAGTTTAAAATCATCTCCAGGTATTACTGGCTTTCTGGAAATAGGGGGGGAGGTGCTGTCTAGTCTCCAGGGGATATGGCTTCTAACTATCAGGGGTCTAGTCTACTTCAACATTTCGATCTTTTGGGGAGGATTAAAAAGTAATAACCACGCTTTTTTGGGAATCTTAAGACAACCCTTTGATCAACCCCCTAATTTACTGAAGAATCTTAGAACTTGTTAGGCATTTACTATAAACCAATAGGAAAGACCTTGGGGAAAACATATGGCAGGAAAAATAAAATCAAACTTGAAGGGGATAGGGGAATGGGTGGATGGGGAAACACTCAGGATAGGGAAGGGGGTTTAAAGGGGGATGGGTATCTACTCAAGTAGGGATAGGGGTAATAGGGGGACTGGGGAAACTAGTAGGATAGGGATAAGGGGGTAATGAGGTGAGGGGAGAACTTGTCAAATGGGGTAAGTGGGATACTTTTTTTTACCCTTTGTAAGACGGCAATTACTTTTATAGTTCTAAAGTTGATAAGTAATTGGTTGCACCGAAAAAATTTTTATTTCCCAGGCCCAGTCCTGGAGAGATGCCGCATTCCCAGAGCGAGAATTTCCCCTACTAGCAGTCTAAAAGAAAAACCAGGGCGAGTCCCGACAAAAAATTAAGGAGGGCAAGACCCTTCCCAGACCAAAAACCAAGATGAATCTTTTGCCCACGACACTTTTCGTGCATTGTTTTTGTTTTTTTATTATTAATTTAAAAAACATATTTTTTTAAAATTTTCCAAAGTCTTTTTTCAATTCAAATAAGCGAATGAAATAAAAATTAAAATATTTCTAAAGCCCAATCGAAAAATTTTAAATTTAAATTAAGTTGATGTTTTGGGAAAAAATAGGTATAATGCATTCCATAACTATTTTTCTTAACCCCCATTAATAAATTTACAATTGTAATATGCAAATTGATAACCTAATTACCTAACTTAAATTTAATTTTTTTTCCAAAGTTTTAATAATTGTATCAATTTGCATCATCATCAAAAAGTTTTAGGGTGGCCGGGGCAATTTAGTAGAATTTATCTTCCCCCTATCCTCCCCCCCTTTTCTTTCCCCTACTTCTCACATATGTTTGTCTCCCCCCCATTTTTTATTTCGGTCTTTTTTTTAAATACTTAATTTCCAACATTTTCTTTGATCCTTCCCCCCCTCCCCCATTTATTAATATTTTTTGCATGTGAAAAATTTAATTTATTATGTAAAAAAGACAAAAAACCAAAAAAAAATTAAACATTAATGTTTAAATTTAACTTAAAATATTTTTTTTTATGAAGCTTTGTAATTTAGATTGAAAATTTTTTTCAAAGTTAAGTCAAACGTTAGCTAAAATTCAAATCAAAATCAAAGTTTCAAAACTCCTAGCATTTTTCTTTCAATTTAAATAATCACAAAAATTTGTATTTTTTTCCTTAAAGGCAGGGGTGTGCAAAAATTCCCAAAAAATTTAACTTGGCCTTTTAAAAAAAATTTTCCTTTGATTTTTTCCCCCCCTAAGTAAATTTTTTAAAAAATTGGAAGAAAAATTAAACTCAGGTCTGTTTTCTAGCCCCCATCAATCCCCCCACCCCTCGTTATTGGGGTATTACCCCCGACCGTCCCCATGTTTCATTTTACAGCCCAAGCTCGTTCAAAACCCATTCGTAAAAAAAAGGATTTTAAACCCCCTCTAAAATTTAACCAACACAAATTGTTTTTGTAAATCTATTTTTTGGAAAAATTTGTTTTTAGGTTTGTTTGTAAAAACCAAGGTGTTGGGGGGGTTTTTAAAAAGACTTGATAAAATCGGGGGAAGTTTAGTTGGCAGAAACCCTTTTTTTGGGTCCGGATATTTTATGGCCCCAAGACATCTTTTTTTTGAGGGGGTTGGGAAAAAGTTTTCTTTCACCCGTAGGGTATGTGGGTTTTGTTTTGGCGATTGGGTTTATAAAAATACTCCCCCCACCCCTGTCAAAAAAATTTATGTATGAACCCTTTGGTTTTTGGGGGTTCCCCGCCCCCCTGAAATTTTATTTGAATTTGATATAAAATGGGATGTGCCAAAACTTCGGGCAAATTCAAAGTTTCCCCCGTAAAAATATTAAAAATTTTAATTCTAATTTTGTGTTTATAAGGTAAAGTGAGGTTTTTTTGTGATGGGGAGTATTTGTGGAAGGGGAACAAATTTATTTTTAAAATTTCCCCCCCCTTGACGAACCCGGGTTTTTTTATGTTTAAATGTTTGGGTGCAATTATTTTCAGTTTTTGAAAAAAAAATTGTCACAAAGAAAAACCTTTTTTCTGAAATTACAAATTAATGATTATGACATAATTGAAAAAAAAAAATTGTTGTTGATTTTCAGTTTCCGAAGAAATTGACCCCCTTTGTGCAATTAAAAAAAATTCTTGAGTGATTTTGGTGTGAAAGTTGTATTTAAAAAAAAAAAATTAATTTTTTTTTCAAAAACAACCCCCCAAAATTTCAAACTTTTATTTGGGTTAAGGGAAAATTTCATGTATTCGATTCGAAAACTTTGAAAAAGAAAAGTGTTTTTTGTTCCCCTATCCAAGGTTTTGTTTGTCCCCCGGAAATTTGCCCCCCCATTCTTTCCCCGGGCTATGTTTTCCCCCCCCCGAATGTCCAAGTGAAACCCCTCGAGCCGTTTTTGGAAGCTGGTGCTTTAAACCAAAAGATGATCAAGTTGGTGTGAAAAGGATTTTACAGGTACCCTTTTTTTTTTAAACCTCCTTTTACTTGGAAAATCAAATTGATTCCCCCAAAATTTCGAGATCCCCGGGTTTTTAAAGAATTGTTTAATATCAACCCTCGTCTTAAGGGTTTAAATGCAGTAAATGAAATTTTCCCCATATTTAAACCCCAAAACCCCAATATTTATAATTAGGTAAATTTTTTAATTGGCCATGTTTTTTTTTAGACCCAGTAATAGTTTTGGGTATATAGATCGCACAAATAAAATAAGGTTTTTTAAATTTCTTTATTTTTTTTTTCAACCCAACGTGTTTAAAATTTAAAAAACCTTTTTTTTTAAAGTCGGTTTATGATGGTAGAGGATTGAAGAGCCCAAAAAAAAAGTTTCAAAAAGTTGCCCGTAAAAAAAATAGCACAAATCCCCCTTTAACCCAAAGGGACCCCGTGTCCCCCAAAGGGATTTAAAATAATTCAAATGCCCCGGGAACACAAAATGGGCGGTTTCAATTTTTCTGTTAGTCAACCCGTTTCAAAAAAACCCGAGGAAGGGGGGGGGGATGATTGGGCACCACCAGGGAAAGGGTTTTTGGAGGGAGAAAGGAGGTAAATAGCAGGGTTTTTCCCGTTTAAATTTTTTCCCCCAAACTGTGGCTGTTGAGGGGGTAGGGGTAGGGTTTTTTTTTCTTGGACAGCACCCCAAGGTACCATGTATTAGGGGGTTTAAAATTTTTTAAACCTCCCATTGATCATCAGTTATCTTTCAAAAACCCTTCCCAAAAAATGAGTTCGGGTTTACTGTAAACAATTTTTTTTTAAAACCCAAAGAGATGGCGGCGAGTCGTTTT
>JBCFYV010005110.1:0-17512 GCA_039000515.1 Timema cristinae
TATAAAAAAATTGACTTTTGTGTTTATAGTCCTTAGTCTAATGTTTGGTGGGTGTAACGTGGCTCAAGTAATTTTTGATACTTTGATTGATTTGATTATTTTTAAACGCAAAGTTTACCAAACCGAGGAGTAATATAAGAAAGAGAAACTCTCAACTACAGTAGCCCCATGGCTTCTTCTAAACAGCTCACAGCTAACAGCTGACGGCTTTGAAACGTTACCAGACCAAATTTTTATATTCCTACGCCAAAACCAAATGATCTGTAAAAACATGTGTTTAGCAGCTGTCACTTCTGACAGTCAACATTTAGGTATATACCTGAATGTTGATTGTCAGAAGTCAGCTGTGAGCTGTCAGTCAGCACCAAAGAAGCCATGGGGCTACCTTATTTGGTGACATCTAGTCTCACACGGTATCTACCCTTCATAGCCGCCAGAGCTGAAAATACAGTTTCACACAAGTAAATTGCTCACTCAAAAATAGTCAACATAAATGTATTTTTCTGGAGCTTTGTTAGATTGAGTTAATAACAAATAATTTAATGTCATAACAATTTCTTGCGCCCCCTTTTAGCAATTATCACGCTTGCCCTTGGGGGTTGCTCTCCACACTTTGATAACCACTGATTTAGACCTTGGTAAATATTTACACTAAATAAGACTACGTGTATTTAGAAATGAAAGTATATACTATTTAACTAAATAGGACACTCGCTGCCCTCTATTAACATAACAATACACCATTGAGAAAGTTTCCGAACAAAACTTAGACGTAGAACATTTATTTAAAGTCATTTGGCTTAAAATGTATTTCGAATAAAAAAGGGTATGTAGTTAAGTTCGACAAAAATCATTTGGCCTAAATGACTTTTAGGTCAATGACGGGTACTCCATAATTCTTGTATCTTGTAAATTTCTGCGCCCCTCGAGCAGATTTTGTTCTTTATTTACGGTAAATGTGTGAATTAAACTTTAGATACTGTGAAGAGTGATACTATTTCAAGACTTTTATCTAAGCTGAGTAAATTGTTAAGAGAAGCGGCTACTGTTTATTATTATAAATTACCTTGTGACGACAGTCAAAGATGAAGCGGCCTTCAAACTAGTATTGACGCTAAGAGTTACTGAAAGTAACAAGTTACGGCTAAATCGAATAGGGGACACTCATGAACCTCCTTGACGAGCTGCAGCACATGGGCACTAGCACCGACCTCCTCACTCCAACCGACCGCCCCGATAGACTAGCGGAGCGGTCAAAAGACCACTACTAAGGCTCAAACCCGAGACTGGCCAGAAACAAAAGAAGTTTGTTTGTAAGGAATTTATTTTTGTGTAGCAATAAATATGATAAACATGGAATAAACAAAGAATATAGATGATATTTAAAAACAAACACCAGCCCCGATGGGGCTCTCGGATGTTAACTGACATAGAAAAAAAAAACACGTTAAACAAGAAAATCTTTGTCGCCCTGGCGGGCTGATTATTGCTATCCAGGGTCGTAGAGGCGGGAAAATTTACACAAAACCCACCCAATCTCTGGTATTAGGTCGACAGAGACCTTATAACATATACATTAGTACATATAGGAGAAAGACAAGGTGGAAAACATTGAAGGATGGGTGAAACCGGACGTGGATGGGACATGTGAAGATAGTTCCTGGTTCCGCCACGCATAGCGTCTAGATTGTTCGACTAGTTGCCCGATCCATTCTCCTTCCTTCCCTCTCCTTGCGTCCCTTCCCCTCTCTGTGATTCATTTTTGTATTATATTGGGATTCTGGTGGTCCGTGGTTACTTATTACACCACCAGCTGACCTAGAACGGCACACCCTGTGCGGCAAAAATCGCCCACAGGGTAAAGTTTATTTTATTTAATTTCCCACCGGGGCTACGTATAAAATATTTGCGTAGCCCTGCCAGGTGAACCTATGTTTTTCTCCGACCGACCCCGGCGGCTCAAACCGACCGTGGCCCACACATCCTGTTATATCATTTCCCATTCCTACGTTTCCTGTTTCTCTCCTATGTTTCCGCTTTCGCTCCCTCTACTCCTCTGTACCATGTGTATTTTTAACAGTCCTGGCCGACTATGAGCTATGGGGTGGGTTTTTATGCTTATTTTCCCACCCCTAACCTACAGACAGCAGCTTTCAGCACACCAGGGCGCCATTGTAAATCTGTGTGTTTTGTCACACGTCCTATGTCGTGTTTTTTTTTTCGAGCACCACGTCTTACTACCCGTTCGGGTTATACGCTTTAAGAACTAATTACGCCAATGATTAGGAATAGGGAAGGTTGAATTAGAGGAAGTGAGCCCGCATTTGCGTGGAGGGAGAAAGGAAAAACCACCCCCAGTTCACCCGACCGAGATTCGAACCTCCATCTCCCCGTCCTCAGCAGTCGGGCTCAACACGACTAGCGCGTAGCCAACTATGCCACCGAGGCGGGTCTGGTGTTAACTGTTTGCCCTTTTATGTTTCTCGTGTTTTATTCATGTTTATATAAGAAATAAATAATAAAACCTTATAAACAAACAAAGTGGAGAACGGCGACGTAGAGCTTGAGATTAGTTTTGCATCAAAATTCTCTTTCGGCGTAATGGGGGGTGGGGGGGGAAACCAGCCCAAAATTATTGTTCAGCACTTAACTCATATTGGAATATTGAACTTTGCAACGCCATGCGCTTCTCGCGGTAGTTGAAAATGCTGTCGCCTTTCTGCCGCCTTATTTGGGCTCTAGCCCGATTTAATTGCGCCTATTGGCATTGTTGATATATTTATACACAATTGAGTGCGCAGAGTCAAACTCAGCGTTTCGGGCTTACTACCCGTCTTGTAACTATTCATGGATTATGCTTATAATTGGGCGTCGTCTGGATAATTATAATAAATTAGGATGCAGGGCACTTGTATGATAGGTTAGGACTAGGTCCTCTGTTGATTGTTATTATTGCTACATTAGAGTAACATTATGATATTTATTGAGGGTTGTTAGCGCGTTAACGCCTAGCTTCTGCAGTGATCGCTGATGTGTTACGCGGGAGTTTTAAATATGTACAGCTTTAGAGCTCACTTTGATAGCTTAAATAATCTTCAAGCCCGGAATCTTTGGCTTTGATATTAGTCATTAGGGTTGATGTTTGATATGTATGATTATGTTCATCACACTTGTGTATAAGCATTTGCTGTTACTCTTTGTTACATTTCCTTACGGGGTTGATCATTGTTGAGTTAAGGTCTCTGTACTCTAAACGAATCTGTTTCTATGTTATAAAGGAAGACGCGCTTCACGCTCTATTTTTTTGTTGATGTGCTAAAATTATGTACTATTTCATTGTTTATTATATAATAAAGATATGTTGTTAAAATTAGGCTACTTTATCGCCTAATTTTCCAATCATCCTCACTCTAGTATAGTTGGGAGAGGGGGGGGGGGGTGTTACACTGCCATAAAAACAGTCCTGAACCACTCTACGATTCGTAGGTCAGTGTATTTAACCAGTAGCAACAAATATGAAAGAGGTTAATTATTTTACAATAATAATATCTTAAATGCACACCGAACACTCTTCTTCTATAAAACCAACTTTATAATTCCTTTTAACTAAGTAGTCATAGAAACAAAACCATCTCGAATACATTGTTAAAATGTGTTTTGTTTTCAAATTTGTATGCATTATTGTCGTAGATAGAAGGACCAGCCAGAACCAAATAGACCGGCCCCTTCTTCTTCTCTTTCCTCGCCATCCTTCCTCTCTATATCTGTATGCCCTCTAACCTTCCACATGGTTCTTCTTGTGCAGAACCATAGATTCTCTGTCTGATCCATATCCTCTTCAAGGACTTTAACTGTCATGGCTTTGTTTTTATCAATGACTACCAACATAACTAGTGTAAAAGAGTATGTCAAAGATCCATACTTGATCTGCTAGCGACTATCCTTCCACTCACCCCTCTTCAGCATCTACACTAGATTCTGTACGTTCAAACCTTAAATCTCGCATTTAACTTGCTTATCTTTCTCCTTATAAACAGTAGTTAGCTAAGAAGTCCACGTTTGGCTAATAGCAATCCAGAAACTTACCAAGTTTTTCTAATGAGCTAACAATCTCAGGATCGATTCGTGGCAAAAAATAAAGGTGGATGGATAAACCCTCTGATTTAACTTTTAACAAAATAATTTATCATATTTATACCCCCATATCTACTCGTACCCATTATATAGACTTTTATAAAACAAATTTCACTTGAAAAATGACATGGTTTTGAGTCTCGAATTGAAAATATTCTTGAATATCGCTAGGGATTTTAGGGATTTGAGTAAAAGGATAAAAACAAAAAGGTAATGTGATAAATTATATGTTTCACAAGTAGTGTACAATGAGACAAATAGATACATTGGTGAAAAATACACCATGATAAAAAAAAAGTGTTCATCAATCATAAAACATGCTAATTACAGTACATACATAATAATTACAACTAATGAAAATACATAACAAAAATGGCATAATCTAATGACTATACAATATCAATTCATCATTGTAAAGTAAATATAAGTTATGATGACAACACAATGATGATATAAATGTCCACAGGTCTCCACAAATATTTAAAAAATGATATGCATAATATGGTGTAAAATTCAGTTGCCTTCAGGTAAATTGTTCTAATGTCATAAAAAAAGAATTTAAAAAAAGAAACTTTTAATTATTATTATTATTATTATTATTAACTATTTCTTGCAATGCCATGAATAATTATTATTACAAAGGTTTAGCAGCACAATAACCATAAAAGTGGCCAGTGAAACACTTGAAATCGACTAAATTAGAAAGGTTCACTAAATAAAATTTCAAAATCTCAATTCCTACAATTATTGTATATTAAATAAAACAACTATCTTTGAACCAAGCAGAGTCAATAAAATTTCTTTGGATGTTTTGGCTGTATTTGCAACCAACATCCCCTGGGATAAATTATGAATCTAGTTTCTTCGCGCCAAGGAGTGCCAAGATGAGTCTATATAATCTATACCTTGTCCCCATTCTTATGTATAATTTAGAGACTTATTCAGTAAATAAGAAAGAGCTGATGATTAAGCTGCAAGCATGTGGAGTGAAATTTTTAAGAAGAGCCATGCATAAAACACAGAGAGAGTGACTAAGGAGTGAAGGAATCAATAGAGGAAAGGTTAAGGTCATTAAGACTCAAGATGGTTTGGCCATGTTAAAATAATGAAAAACACAAGAACACATATATAGATGGAGAGTTAGGAGGCTGGAGACTAGATGGATGACCCAGAAGGAGGATAAAAAAATTGATCACAAACGTCTAAAAACTGTTATATTGGAGACAACAAAGGATAACTGCTATGCATGGGGAGTGTAGATAGCAGCACTGTTTTGATTTGGCTGGAAACATAAGCTGTGTCAAGGGAGGTGTAGATAGCAGCACTGTTTTGATTTGGCTGGAAACAGAAGCTGTGTCAAGGGAGGTATGTATAGCAGCACTGTTTTGATTTGGCTGGAAACAGAAGCTGTGTCAAGGGTGGTGTAGATAGCAGCACTGTTTTGATTTGGCTGGAAACATAAACTGTGTCAAGGCAGGTGTAGATAGCAGCACTGTTTTGATTTGGCTGGAAACAGAAGCTCTGTCAAGAGAGGTGTGTGCGAGAAAAACAAATAGTGAAAATTATTTAAACTTATATTCTGTATTATCTGGCCCGGAATGCTGCCACTTTAGACCGGATAGTCGCGAATCTAGTGCATTTGAAACTCGATTCAGTGTTTGCATGGTCTAAGGTGACACACTCACTATAGACTAGACTGCCGATGCTGGGAAGATTGTGGTTCAATATCGGTAGGGTGTAATTAGGGTTGATTTTTCCTAAATAGTTTCTCACTCCCTTCTTAAATTTAATCCATTAGCGTAATAATTAAAATATAGATGCATAATCTAAATGGAGAGTAAGATGTGTTAAAAAAAAAATTACTCTGAAACTTTTTTTTAAATATGTAACTGCAAAAATTTTTCTGTCTCTTTATGTTTCTTACTATGAAAAATGAATAGCTGTGAAACTGTGAAAGGGATAAGATGTGTTCAAAGTGAATTAATATATAATGAAGAGGGAAGTTTATTTGTTTTTATAAAGACCTAACCTAGCTATTCTTTCAGGTTGTCTTCCTTCACTATCACTTAAATTACATATTGAAAGGAGGATAACATGTGTTTTAACTGTGAACTTAGAGGCCTACAGTTTTTTGATAAGGTGTCTTTTATATATATATATATATATATATATATATATTTTTCAATATTTTATTCAATACATCCATTTGGTGCAATTTTTTTTCTTTGTTTCCATATCACTAAATCCTTATTGAACAGCGTTTACAAAATCATGGTTCCAGCATAGCCACACAAGGTATGAAACAACTTTTAAAACCAAAATAAAGTAAATCAGTTAAATAAACCAGCCTGATAAATACCTAGTAGTCTAGGCCCAAAGGTTTAGTTAAATTCAAGACAGAAAATCATCAAAACAAAGTTTAAGAAAGATTAATGTTATAATCAATAGTTATATAAACAAAACCACCATAATATATTTAATATATTTAAATTTGTAAATGATTTTAATGCACAAGTGAATCTAGTCCCAAGGATTTAGTTGCATTTACATATAAATGATACATCTTCAAAAGTAAGAGCAATAAAAATTATTTAAAGTATAGCCCCAAGGACTTAGTTGAATTTACATACAAACAAGACATCATTAAAAGGAAGCACAAGAAAGATTATTTAAAGTACCAGAATTTGTTATATAAACAAAATGCTTGTGTGAGTTAAGATTCCAAAACATCTCCATATAAGGTTTAAGTTTGAATATTTTCTTTTAGTTGTTTTATACCGGAAAAAATATTATATTGAGGTTATTTATATTGCTTTAGGCACTCAAATTACTCAGAAAATGTTTTATTGCACAATTGTTTGTAATTTTTCATGTTACTTTGACAAATCAAGTTATTATCACAACATGCAATTCAGATTTTTTTCCATATAAATATTAATTTGTGAGAAATAAAACAGCTCAGAATGGCTATAATTGAATACATGAACATAAATGGCGTATTTTAGTTATCAATATTTTTATTGGCAAGGCTTCAAAGCCAGAATTTGTTTCAAAGCCAAGTCGAATTTGATGTTTATTTTGAAACCAAGTCAAAATTTTGAAGATTCGCATACCCCTAATACAAGGTAGGGAGAAATAAAAAATTAGTTAATAATATATCAAAATAACTGTATAAAGAGGGATGAAATCAATCAAAAATTTTCACCAAAAGCGGTATCTCTACCAATATGCAAATATTTTTTCATAATTTTTAACTACAATATATCTCTTTAAGGAAAACCTCTTTTCGTTTTTGAGGTACTATACCTTACTCCATAACTAATTAAAATAGTCATAGAAAAATACTTTATTAAAATGGTAGTTTGGCTTCTCCGGACGCAGAAATAACACTTGAAGACATTGCAAAAACTGGTCAAATGTTTACATTTACAAATTAACAAAGCATAA
Source organism: Timema cristinae (assembly GCA_039000515.1). Classification (NCBI taxonomy): domain Eukaryota; kingdom Metazoa; phylum Arthropoda; class Insecta; order Phasmatodea; family Timematidae; genus Timema; species Timema cristinae. The sequence goes on from JBCFYV010005110.1 coordinate 7,582, forward strand.
CATTTTGTTTTATATATATATATATGGAATAAGTTATATAAAAAAGGATAGTATGAAGTTGCAATTTTCATTTAAATAAATTTGTTACCTAATTATAAGTCTGTCACTATTTGTGTTAATGAAAACATATCCTTAATTATACACAGTTTTCGACTTTAAGGGTATCATAAACAGTCACAAATGTTTTTCACAAATAATTAAAATATAAATAATAAAATGCACCAAACGGTTCATAGCAACCTTTTAAATACTGCGAGATATCATGCGGTTTTTAAACTGTTATTTATTAGCTATGGCACAAGTTTTTTTTTTTAAATGCTTTCAAGTCAAAAATTATAAGTTTCATCCATTTAAATACAAATGTTGGCCAAAATCACAAATCCTATTTTCCTTTTATTAAAAAAAAAAATTACTAGGATTATAAAAATGATAGTACCAAATATTTTGAGATCAACTTATAATATACACCAGTTTAGTTGAGAGTAAAATATATGTAAACAAACCATGAACTATGTCTTTACACTACATGATGATTTAATTTCCCCTTCACCAATATTTAAACCAGATACTCGAAGGTTGTCGGTCAAAGTTTGAAGTACAGCACCTAAATGATTTAGATAAGAGGTATTCAAACTGTGGTACAAGTACTCATACCCCCAGGGGTACGCGAGGACATCTTAAGGTGTACATAACATTTTATATTTAATACATTATTTTAGATGTTGGTTGTAGAACATGTATAACTTGTATTATGCAAAAACAACTGTGAGGGATACTGATTTAAAAAGAAATTATTACTTGGGGTACGTGAACAAAAAAGGTTGAATACCATTGTTTTAGATCATGTCCGAGTCCATTATCAAAGTTAAAAGTCAAGGTGCCAAAGCATGAAGTTGGTTTGTTTACATATAATGTACTCTTAACTTTCCTGATTTTAAGTACATCATATTTTAGTTCTATATGCTTTTGCACTTAACCTAAAACTAAAATCCTGTACTGACAGCAGGCAGTAATAATGACATCTACCTAAAAAGTGGTAGGCCAAATAAATATGTTGCCTATGCTGGCTATATGTGTTTATGTGAACAACTTTTTTCACATTATTTCTATTGTCTTGAAGACATATCAACCTTATTTTGTGATAGCTGATTTTGTAAAACATTCACACATTATAATAAAGCACAGGTAAATGTTTCATTACTGTAACAATGCACTAAAACATTCACCATATATAAAAAACATCTTAAAATGCAGTCTACTTTTTGTACAGTTCATTTTAATATCAGAATAAAATGCTAACATAAAATTAAATAATCAATGTAGAATAATGGTGACAAACAAAAAAATGAAAAAGGTTTATAATTACATTTAAGTTGAGTTAAGCTCAAACTGAAGTGGGAGCGAATTAGAAAATTGACACTACAAGCTTCCTCTAAAAAGAGTGGTGTGAAACCCATGAGTTTGATTTTACTGTGAATAAAAATAATAAATAATTGTATTTATAAAAATTACAAACTTTTATTTATTCTAAACATTTTTTGGTTTAAAATGTCTATACATGGACAGTTTGTTGTATAAAGTTGTCAAATTATTTTAATAAGTTGGGAACAAAATTTTATATAGTCTAGTTACAATTCTTGTGACAACTTAATTCCAAAAGTTGATATAAGTAGCTTTATTTAGTGAAGCACTCTAATAATATACAATACTAGACATGTGAGCAAATCGAAGATGACGGCATTTTTTTTAAAATGGCACTTGGCAATAAGCAGGCATCAATGCTGCCACTAATATTTGTAGCATTTTTTATCTTAGATCGCAAATTTAAATAGTTTTGGACTATATCATATTTAATTTTTTTAATTATTTTTAACATTTCTTTTGATTCAAGAGATTCAAGACGTCCAAGATCTCATTTCTATGGAATCTGAACTAATACTTTATAAAGTTTGACTTATGGATTATAGAGTTCAATTTGGCCACAGCTCTGACCTGAATGTCAGCATGGAGATGCACATGTCTAGTCATAAGGTACAACTTAAAAACTAAGTGAAGGAGGGGAAAACACTTCAAAACTAAAAAAATAGTATGTCCTTTGGTGTGTTGCATGCATTACCCTCCATGGGAGAGTGTGGCAAGAGCTGAAAGTAACAGGGCAGTTCGTCACACCCACACACCGTGCGGGTTCTTGCTGGTAGGGACAGCGTTCTCCAGTTGCCGTGGGGAGCCAATCATCTTGCGGGTGCTCCCAGGCTGCTTGTGCGGGCCTGACAGCGACAAAACATAACATTCAAACAATATTACAAATATTTAATAAAAATGGTCTCTTAATGATTTTATTTTTAATAGGGTTTCAACCAGATACTTTCAAGGGTGAGTGTAAAACATTTTAGCCCCTAGGTCTCGCAAAGCCATGCTTGTTAGCCTCTGAAATCTTTTTGGAATTCATAGATAATAAGTGAACTTTTGCAAGGAATGGATATTAATGTTAATGGCCAAAGTTAGTCAGCAGAACTCATAGAATCAACCTTGTTTATGACCTGGTTGATACCAAACTATAGGTGAATTTTCGCGATTGACTTGGTTATGTATTGGCATCAAGTGTTTTCGACTAAGTGGTTCTGACCAAGGTAGAACGCGAAAATGATTGCGAGTTGTTTTTCATAAACAAAAACGGTGGTTGGGTTAGAGTAGATCTAACAGCTGGCAGCTTAATTAATGTAGAACTACATGTACTACAAATTGACCAAGAATGAACTACTTAATTTTATTCTTAATTAGATTGGTACTTATTTTGACTAGTCTTAACTAGTCTTAACATATCAAGCTAAACATATCTTCCCAAAAATAACATACATAAAACATAAAATACATATGCAAGAGTAAATAGGGCTAAGTCATGTAATAATAATCACTTTCTTTTATCCATAGCTAAACAGTTTTAAGTAGATATCTACTTACTGTTATGTATTTTTAGATAGTAATTAGTGTCCATTTTAAATGACATACTGTGTAACTTAAAATCCATTGAGAAGTTATACTCATTTAAATCTAGCTTGAAGAGTGAAGCCGTTTTGAAATTGGCGCACAAATTCTCAGCTCATTGACTGTAATGAAAACAGATGGTAATATATTACTGTGATAGTTAACCACAGTAATTTAGGCCAATATTATTTAAATATTTATTTGAGGTCGGACACAAAGTTTATTTATAGTTTTATTCCCCTTAAAAAAATATTAACACCATTTTCACAAAAACTTCTAACGAACATATCTTTAAAATGGCGACTGACGAATCTAAACCATATGATTGAACATAACGGTAAACAAGTTTTTTTACAATGATGCAGACACGCAGTTGATGAAAATATTTTATTCAGTTAAATATTTCAAAATATGATAAAATAATCAATAAAATCATTTATTGTATATTGTATGTAAAAAAAATGACAACAATTTTTCTCTTTTCCAAGTAAATATGATGCATGTATTAAAAGATATTGATGTGTGCACTATATTACACAAAATCAATAACGTTCCAAAACGAAAAATAAATACTTTTAATTATGTTTAAAATATTTTTTCGAGTTGGATAAAAAGAAATTATTAAAAAAAATTAAATAGTATGAGAAAACTTAAGTTTACATTATTTTAAATGTAATATATAACAGGTAATTAAAGATCTTTACATTTATAACAAAACTGTGATCTTTTACAAGTGTTGGCAACACAAAACCTAAACATATGATTTTCGAACTGTCATCCAGGTAAAAACCTATCGTGAACGGAATATGTGTTTATATCTTATAGCAATACTGATTTTGTATTTATGTATTTGTGGACTGTAGTAAGCCTAGTGTAATGGAAATACATTAATAACGACATAATTTAACTAGATGTAAGAAATAAACCAGATAAAACTTTTTTATCTAAAAAGTTATATAAAAAGTCAACAGATAATTTAAAATATCATAAACGTATCAATATGCAGTAAATAAACCCTTCCAACGTTTGCAGCTCCAATCTTAGGTTACTGCTTAGGCATTTCTCCTACTCCCCCTCTTTTGCTTCTACAAATCACCACTAGCCAAGGGGTTCAGAGAGAGTTGCAGCGCCAGACGCTTAGCCTCATGAAAGGGGAAAACGTTCCTTTATAACAGCACAATTACTTTCTGTAAAAACTAAAGAATCTTAAATAAGTTGAAACTAATTATTATAATCGTTGGGGGTGCTGCAGCTTTGTAGGTCTTATGGACAAGCCGCCACTGTTGTAGCCATACTGTTTAGTCTGGTCAAAGAAAGTGTTACCAAACCGAGCTCTGATGTTGTCTCGGTTATAAACATTTTGTTAACATCGATACCAGGTCAACCGCAAAAATGCTGTGGTCATAAACCTTGATACCAGGTCAGCCGCGTAAACATTCCTATTAACGCTTGAGACTTCCTACCATACTTGATAATTATTTTGAACTGGCAAATGCAAGCAAATTTCTGACCAATAAAAAATAGAAGTAAGTCAAAATACAATTTTGAAGTGAATGATGCAGATAGTTAGAACTGTAAAAAATTTAATCAGAGATTTATTATGTATATAATAGTCATCAATCATGATTAATGATTATTATTGATTAAATTTATTTAAGAAATAAAACCTGGTCAATATCGCTCAATACCAACGCTAAATCAATTCATAAGCAAAATCTTACTTAATGCCTGACCTTGAATTTTTTTATTTGAGGTAATTAACAACATGCACTTTTTGAAACAAATAATTAAATCAGCACACAAGAATTTCAATGAGTGAGTGTTAAAGGACCTATCAATTTTTCGAAAAATGTTATTTTCACGTAGCTTCCAGGGTTCTTTTTATATGATACAGTCAATATTGGACTGATGGCTTCCTTTTGAAAGAAAATTGTGTTTAGAATTTTTATATCTCAAGAAAAATTTGTCAGCCTCAGCTAGGTTTGAACTCACAGACAATGGTTCCCGAGGTGAGACTTATACTCCAAGATCATCGAGGTTGGTGACCTTGAAATAAAATGTTTAAATAATTCATGTTAATATCTTCCTCAGTCTAGCTTCCTGCAGAAGTTGCCATGTGGTGTCAAAATAACGAAGTGTTTGTAAACATGTGTTAGTGTTTTTATATCTTAATTGAAATTTGTTTTTTTGAAATGCTATCATAATTAATTAATTGCATCTTATAACTAGCTCAATTTATAAAATTAAGTATTATACAAATTTAAAAACAAAATTCACAATTTGCTTCTAAATTTTATTGACTTTATTTTTTTTTTTAAACATAGATTCTGAAACTACTTATGATCTGATGACAAAAGTCAGTTTCATGATTATATAAGATGTTTAAAAAAATTAGCATAGGTAATTATTAATACTATAATATTATTATTATTATTATTATTAGCACCGCGTCTTACTACCCATTCGGGTTATACACACTTACGCTAATGTGTAATGGTAGGGTGATTGTGAGATGAAATGGAGGACCTACAGTTTAACGTGGAATCCGAACCACGGTGGTGGCCTGGCATTCCCCACATTCACAAGATGTCTTGTCAGAGGTGAAGGAAGGGTTTGGTAATCAGATAAATCTGTGCCGGGACCGAGGATTGAACCCCAGCCGCCAGCATAGAAGTCTGACACCTTACCCTAGACCACCAGGTCACCAATACTATAAATACTAAGTTACATTAGCATTAGTGTAAAAAAAAAGACAGAATTTGTGTTTTTATAGGCTACTTATTTACCAGATAATTCTGTAAATGGAAGAAGTTACACTGTAAATCTTCGATGTAACAAATTAAATTTTATACCTTAAAAAGTGGGATATTTATCTTTCCTCAATAAGACAAGGTGCCATAGGAAGCCACAGTAAGGCCTATTATGCTAGCAGGCTTTCTATAATAGATGGTAAGTAATGGAGTTGACATCTCATAAAAAACAAACTTAAGAAAATCCTCTACAAAATTTGAAAGTAAAAACACTAGGAAGCAACACACCACCAATGTTCTTAGTGAACATGCACTAAAACCAACTACTAGTTTTTAATATCTCACAAACATTCAAGATAGTATGTATAAAAATTAGGTGCACTAAGCATGTTGTAATATGTTTATTAAATAAATATGATAGAACTGTAGGTATTGAACTATAAATAAAAGTCATAAATACTAACACATATCTACAAAAAAAATTCAATATTTAAATGCCAAAGAACATCTTCCTCAAGAAATAGTAGATTGAGTAGACACATAAAGAATTCCCAACTATAAACTCTGTCCACCTTGTCTTTCTCCCTAAATGTACAAATGTATATGTTATAAGGTCTCTGTCGACCTAATACCGGCGATTTGGGCGGGTTTTTGAGTAAATTTTCCCGCCTCTACGACCCTGGATAGCAACAATCAGCCCGCCATGGCGACAAAGATTTTCATCAATCATTTTAGAAAACATTCTAAAAATTGGTTAAGTAAGGAGTAATGAAATTTTGTAGTTAAGACTTCGAACCTATAAAGCTAAGATTACAAATTTTCATGTTTAGCGTGTTTTGTTTCTATGTCAGTTAACGTACGAGAGCCCCATCGGGGCTGGTGTTTGTTTTATATGTCATCTATATTCCTTGTTTATACATGTATATCTTTACTTAGTGTTACAAAAAAATTAATTCCTTACAAACAAACAAACATCCTATTGCCTAAGGGCCACCAACATGCAAGCATCTTGTAGGGTTTTTGAGCGAGTCAATCCTACACTCTTCCACTAGGAGAGCAAGTGCGCTGATGCAATCACTACGCAGAGTGAGCTTTGGGCTCAAAGTCCTTATGACAGGGATGGTGGGGACGTGAGAAAAGATGAGTGTCTTAGTAGTTTATACAGCAAAACTTTTTTTGGCCAAAATAAATAAATTATCTCTTCAGTATAAAAATAGAGTTTAATTTTCTTCACGCGCTGATATAAACAGTTGTTGAATATCTGTCATGAGCATAGCGGCATTTGATGACAAACTTTTTAAATGAAGAGAAAATGTAATTAAATATCAGGACACCTGCGACCAATTATTCAACCACTGTTGATATCACCATGTGAAGAAATTTAAACTCTATGTTTGTACTGAAGAAATATTTTAATTATTTTAACAAAAAAAAAAAAGTTTTGATATTAAAACTACAAAAACACTGACCTTTTCTTGCCTTCCCTACATTCCCACCTTAATCGAACACCAGACATAGCATTACCCCCATTGATTAAAGATAGCCTATATTTAATTAAAACCTTCCATTCCTCTTTCCATTTATAATACAATTTATCATGCTATTGTTGCAAGGTCAAAATACTACATCCATTCAATTTAATCACTAGGCAAGTCAACTTTGTATTATTAATTAAGAAAACGTGTATTTGATAAACAGGCGAGTACAATTTATTAGATCTTCTTTGCCTAATTTTTTTCATCTAACTTATCAACCAATTAAATTTTTACATTTCAAATTATGCTAATTATAATTTCGTATCATTAACATTACAAATTTAATTCTGATGTATAACTAGGCTAATAGAGATCATATTTCTAATAATTTTCTTATTTATTTAGTAAGGAGTAATAAATGATAAGGATATATCTTCTTGTTTATTATTTTTATTTCCTTCCCCTTATTTTATATAAGTTTTAGTTTTTCTTCTATTACGACATCATGTTTCGGCGATATTCCACCATCTTCAAGTCTTATATGTATTAAAGATGATTGAATTTAATTTATACCATTGGAAAGTTTGTGTTATTTTACGGTTTGATAGAGAAGATTTTTTTTAGTGAGATGATCCTCTCACTAAAAAAGTTTCCATATAAAACTGTAAAATTTCACAAACTTCCCAATGGTATAAATTAAAAAAATTAATCATCTTTAATACAAATGAGACTTGAAGACACCAAAACATGTCATTGTAATAGAAGAAAAAATAAAACTTATATAAAATATGAAGAATAGAATAAAAGTAATAAACAAGACGATATAATCTTATCATTAATAAAGTCAATCTACTACTTCTTGTTGAAGAAGTCATGTGGCATTGAAATTGTGAATGTAAGGGAGGAATAAAAGTGTTACTTTTATTGCTTTCATTATTTACAATTCTGTCATATTTATTTAATGATATATTATATTAAACATTCAAGAGTGATGAATAATGACTAACCCACCCAAGCAGTAAGTTGATCCTATGTTAGCGTGATTGAATTAACAGAGAATAAATTACTACAAGAATAAAATGACTAGTTTCCTCACTAAATGAAGCATATAAACTATAAAAATATTTCTAAAACAAAATATATCATTACTGTGAGAAGACCATTTTTCTGTGAAAGGAAGAGTGCAAAAATAAAAATGATAGCTAGTGTTTGAAATAAAGAGGGGAATGTGGGATTAGTTATGCTTTTAATAAAAGATATAAAACATGCAAATCTTACACACCAGCCTTCAAGTTACAAAGCCCTTTGGACTGCAAGTGGCCCTTAATTTATTTTATTTTATATATATAGTTTGAAATTAAATCAACTTCGAATAATAATATTGTTTGTTTGCAGATGTCACAAAATGTAGGGAAGAATTACTTAACATATTTTCCTAGCATTCATTTGGGAGGTAAAAACTCAACAAAAAGGGCAGCGTGCTGACATATAGCCAATTAAATTTTGTTTATGACAATGATTTAACAGCTATTGGTTGTGGTTGATTTAAACTAAAATACTATTTTTCATAAAATTATCAATTTAATTATACTCAAATTTTATCTTTCATAGGTCTCAATTTTTCGATAGTTGAATATTAAAGAAAGAAATGCTAGCCAATTAAGTATCTATATGAAAGCGAAGCTTGGGGAATGAATGGTTATAATTACAGAGATCAAATGTAGCTGAGTCATGCTCAAATAAATTGAAAAATTACACCTGGACATTCTTTCTAGTCATCGTTTCACTTTTGATTCATCTGTGAAACTTATTATATTACTATTTCAAAATTATTATACTCTTTAATGGCCTCCTTATATAATCTATAGGGATGGGACCCTCAAATCCTTAAGGATATTTGAGATTCAAGGATTTGAGAAAATATCGGATTCAAGACTCAAATCATAAAACTCGAATCAGAATCCAAATCTTTGGAAATAATTATGAACATAAGAAGAAATATAATAGAAAATAGAAATAGTAAAATATTAACATCCCTTCATTATGACATTCATTTAAATGTTAAATTACTGGTCTGGGCCTCTGATTGTTAAGTTAATTCCCCATTATAAATGTTTCTAAACCACCAATAAGCATTTATCAGAGCTATAAAAAAAATTCACTTGGAAATTGAAAAAGAATTTTTTTTTTTTAAGAATTTGATCTCGAATTAAAAATTTTTCTCGAATCCTCGAATTTGAATATCCTTAAGAATTTGAAAGATTCAAAAGATTAGAGAGTCCATCTAATTAAAATGACTATCAAATTGTATTTATTTAAAGTTCAGGTAAACATTTATGAATCCCCAACATTATACAAATTAGATATATAAATCAATTCAAAAAAGTAGGCCTGTATTATTAAAATAATGTATTAAATAGTTATAAGATATTATATGAGAATAACTTTTTTATAAATTTGTTTTTTTTAAATGTTATATAAAGCGTAGTGTTAGGAAAAGTTAAAAAATAGATGTTTTTATTTTGTTCATACCAGATACATTTGAGCAAATAGTTTATTTAAATAATTTTTATACCAAAATACAACTTCAACAAATCCCAATCATTCTAATTTTCCACAAAAATCTAAATATATTATAAAATAAGACTAAATATTTTTAAATATTTTCACTATTTTAAAATTTTAAATACATTTTAAAACAGGTTAAAAAATCTAGAATAA
>JBCFYV010005111.1:0-17225 GCA_039000515.1 Timema cristinae
TGCCTACATAACAAAATGAATATACAGTCCGAATTTCATGCTTGTAGCCTTGATAGTTTGCGCTCGGCGATGATGAATCAGTCAGTCAGTCAGTCAGGACATGTTATTTTATAAGTATAGATTTGATATCAAATATTCAATGGTACTTTTTGTGTAGGCACTGTACTTTCTATGTTTCATAGCTACGTGTTCTCCAAACACCTAGCTTTCGTCTCTGCGATTGGAAATAGTTTGTTTTTTTCAAACATTTATAGGCATCTTCAACTCTGGGATCTTCTGAGCACTTTTTTTTAAAACTTCTTCTGGCAAGAAGATGAAGCAGAAATTGTTTTTGTTTCGAGTTTATTGTCGTCATAGTTGGTTGTATTCTGTTTTTCGAATCATTCCTCTGCTGTTTGTGTAGGTTCAGGCTCAACCTGAAAATAATATGATAGAACCCCTTATAAAAATGAGTATGTAAATAATATTATTGTTACAAATTAAATTTCAAAAGTCAATAAACACACAATCATAATAACGAACTTTCACATTTATAGATTAGTAATAATTTTGAAAATAGATCCGGTAGAACTCGAGTTTTTTCAAACATACAAACAGACATAAATCCAGACAAACTATCTCGTATATTAATATAGACAACAGGGGTGGAGTACGTACAGTAGCCCCGTGGCTTCTTTGGTGCTGACTTCTGACAGCTGCTAAACATATGTTTTTGCAGATCATATAGTTCGGCGTAGGGATACATAATTTGGTCTGGTAACTTTTCAAAGCCGTCAACCGTCGGCTGTCAGTCAGCACCAAAGAAGCCATAGGGCTACTGTATTAGCAACCCTCACGTCCGTAGAGAGGTGAGGAGTGCAGGAGGTTTGGAGGTCTTTGGGGGCACTATGTTAAGAGGGTCTCTAGGGGTGCTAGTTTTTAGAAGAAAAAGATGAAATGGACAATTTAATATTCTTTTTCACTTTGAGGACGGAATACATAGTACTGTATTTCTCTTGAACCATCTTGGAAAGTGGGATTTGTTGTATGGACGTGAGTGGTCCAGCCAATAGCCATGCCCTTTGTATTATATGGGGGCTGGATAGTGTTAGGGAGAAGGAATCCATGTTGGCGTCAGCACCAAGTCCTATCAAGCTGGAACTAAAGCACCAATATCTAGTATCTATCATGATGGACGGTGAAGGGGGTGTTTAGCATTGCAAGCCCAACAAAGATTAGCGAGGGTGGTTTTCCCTAAAAAAAAAAAATTCACCCTCACTCCACGCATATGTGGGTGCACCTCCTTTCAACTTTCCTATTCCCTAAAACATTAGCGTAATTAATACATAAGCATATAACCAGAAAGGGTGGTAAGACGTGGTGCTAAAAAAATGTTGGCTAAGCGGCGGGAGATGTAAGGGGTGTATTGATTTAAGTCGGGGGCAGACATTGGGGGGCAACCAAATCAAGCTCCGCAACTGTGCAATAATAGTATGTATTGAATGTATTGCCTAGCTAGTAAAAACAAAACATTTAAAATAATTTCTTAAATTAGGCTACAATTTCTTAATATCAAACAAAACCGACGTCAAGCATTTGAATAAAAGAACTATAAAGATGTATCCAAGGAAATACTCACCTTGTTATTTGGATTTGAAAGCGTTGTGTTGATAGTTGATCTTGGTTTATGCATGTCCAATAAAAATGGCATACTAGTGTAGGCGTACCATTTCGATTTATATGTACTCTCTGCCCCACTGCCAATTTTCGGTAGCATGCTCTTTTGACGTTCTCGTTGGTAAAATGCTAGAAGTGAGTCGGTTTTCTTCTTTACTTCATCAACTCGACATTTCATTATGTTTCCGATGGAATTCCAGGCATCCTCTTTTATTGAATTGTTTTTGTACTCTCCAGCAAGAGGGTCCCAAAGACATCTATACTCTTTATAATGTTCTATAAGCTGCGGGCACAAATCATTATTCCAATCCATATTTGTTCTCTGTTCGAAATTATTATTTAACAGGAAGCTAGCTTGTAAATACTTGCACCGAACAAAAGAATCCTTTGATAAAACGGCCCAGTCGAGCGAGCGCGTGTGAACCCGAAGAAATGCTCCAAGAAACTGTTCGTGCACTCTTTTCGTTGTTTGGAGCAACCGAGCGAGCATTCTTAGAGCATTCATTCCCATTTTGGGCGAATATACTCGAACATACTAGAACACTGAAAGAATGCTCGCTACACGTTTACACCAAGAGAATTCAGGCGTAGTGGGGAGGAACGAGCGTTCGCTCGGTTGGTCTAAATGCGCCTTAAAGAGATACTGGAATGTTGTACATGAGGAGTTAGATGAGTGGGGGTTGAGTTGAGTAGAGAAAGGGGGCCCGGGCCACCCCCTAGCAAGTCCTTTATTGATCTGCTCGCTAGAGTACACTCGCTGGCTGGCTGGCGTCTAAGGGAGCGGCGTCCATGTGGCGCCGTGACGTCATCTCGCTTTCTCACACGCTAGTGGTCTTTACTTGAATGAGGGACTATTAAAACCCCTCTCCCCCATTCCCCTTATTCACACACATGTTTTGGTTTGTATCAGGAGGTTCTAACAATACTGGTTGGTTGGGTATCTTTAAATTAAATAGATCAATAATCGTATATAAATATTATTGGAATTATTGTGAAATAAGCACCCACTTAGCTGCCGGTCAATAACATTCAGATCAGAATCTAACACGTTATTGCACACCTAATCCCAGACTCCCAGGTCAGACTCAAGCACTCTAGCTCACATATAACCCCAGACTCCCAGGTCAGACTCAAGCACTCTAGCTCACATATAACCCCAGACTCCCAGGTCAGACTCAAGCACTCTAGCTCACATATAACCCCAGACTCCCAGGTCAGACTCAAGCACTCTAGCTCACATATAACCCCAGACTCCCAGGTCATACTCAAGCACTCTAGCTCACATATAACCCCAGACTCCCAGGTCATACTCAAGCACTCTAGCTCACATCTAACCCCGGACTCCCAGGTCAGACTCAAGCACTCTAGCTCACATATAACCCCAGACTCCCAGGTCATACTCAAGCACTCTAGCTCACATATAACCCCAGACTCCCAGGTCAGACTCAAGCACTGTAGCTCACATATAACCCAGACTCCCAGGTCAGACTCAAGCACTCTAGCTCACATATAACCCCAGACTCCCAGGTCAGACTCAAGCACTCTAGCTCACATATAACCCCAGACTCCCAGGTCAGACTCAAGCACTCTAGCTCACATATAACCCCAGACTCCCAGGTCAGACTCAAGCACTGTAGCTCACATATAACCCCAGACTCCCAGGTCAGACTCAAGCACTCTAGCTCACATATAACCCCAGACTCCCAGGTCAGACTCAAGCACTCTAGCTCACATCTAACCCCGGACTCCCAGGTCAGACTCAAGCACTCTAGCTCACATCTAACCCCGGACTCCCAGGTCAGACTCAAGCACTCTAGCTCACATCTAACCCCGGACTCTCAGGTCAGACTCAAGCAATCATATCCAACCCCAGACTCCCAGGTTAGACTCAAGCACTCTAGCTCACATCTAACCTCGGACTCACAGGTCATACTCAAGCACTCTAGGTCACACCTAATCCCAGACTCCCAGGTCAGACTCAAGCACTCTAGCTCACATCAAACCCCAGACTCCCAGGTCAGACTCAAGCACTCTAGGTCACACCTAATCCCAGACTCCCAGGTAATACTCAAGCACTCTAGGTCACACCTAATCCCAGACTCCCAGGTCAGACTCAAGCACTCTAGCTCACATCAAACCCCAGACTCCCAGGTCAGACTCAAGCACTCTAGGTCACACCTAATCCCAGACTCCCAGGTAATACTCAAGCACTCTAGGTCACACCTAATCCCAGACTCTCAGGTCAGACTCAAGCACTCTAGGTCAGACTCAAGCACTCTAGCTCACATCAAACCCCGGACTGCCAGGTCAAACTCAAGCACTCTAGCTTACATCTAACCCCGCTTTTACATTATATTAAGAGCTAAAAGTGCCACTTATGGGAATCCAGTTAGTCGAAAACATCCATTGTTGAATGGCTGATTGTATACATAAGTCACATGTATTGTACATATACATTTAATGATCCGAAACCTACCGCAACGCCCTCGCGTTTCATTTTCTATACCTATGTACCAACGTCGAAGGAGTAGGCCTACCCCTATACGTACAATAGTTTAATATAGGTCTGCCAACTATTCATTTATCTAAGTAGTTGATGTGACTTTGCGGCCTACTAAAGTTACTCATGGATTTATTATGATAACTTCTTTACGGCGGGATTACGATACACTTAAAGTCTACGTAACATTTACGTAACGTAATGTAAAAGTTATCGTGTTTTAAATGGAGGTAATTACGATGCAGCTAACTTAACTAAAAAGAGTCGTCCCGGAGGAACTTAAACGTTACGTGAACTTTAACTGAAGGGTGCCACTAAATTGTTCTTACCAGCCAATAATGTTGCGATGAATGTTAACAGGGCTATAAAGCACTTCATTTGTTTGTTTATGTAATGCAGGCGACTTCTCCGATATAGTTTGTGTGTTTGCTCAAGTCTCGTGAACACTTATAAGTCATATACTCTTATTACACTTAATTTTGTATTATCATTATTGCTATTATTATTATTATTATTATTTGTTCTATCTTACAACAGGTCCATTTCTTTTGTGAGTCAACATAGACAACCAATGCACCCTGTCCTCTGCAAGTACTTGTAGCCTAATAAACCTTAAATTCTTGGGTTTCATTTTAGTGAACAATTTGTTTTCAAACAGTCCAAATCTTTTGTTAGCACTTGATCGAGTTATTACAATACCTGATTCCTGATTATACACCTCATCTCTTTAAGTTTGAACGTTAAGCTGATCATGATTCTGAAATAACTCTTAAAGAGAAACAGCATAGAGTACTTCACACAAGCGATCAGGCTACGTTTTATTTTAATAAAATGACTCGCACTGGTGGCTTCGCAAAGGTATGTTATTCTGAAAATTGAAAAATGACACCTGGCAAACGAACCCGGGACCTTTGACTTACTACGCCAATACTCTAACTACTGAGCTATACAGGAATCGTCCCGTGCCCAGGGCCATTCTTCACTCATATTTTATTTTAATGCAGTCTACGATTATTTCCACACGCCAATCATCGATTCTGCCTTAAAATATGAGTGAAGAATGGCCCTGGGCACGGGACGATTCCTGTATAGCTCATTGGTTATAGCATTGGCGTACTAAGCCAAATAAAGGTCCCGGGTTAGATTCCCGTTTCCAGGTATAATTTTTCAATTTTCTTAAATATGATACATAGAGGGAGTAATCCTCACTAAAAGCATAAATAATACCTTTGGCTATTCTATTCTTAAAGGTATGTTAGTTTGTGACTCAGTGCAGGATGTTCGGAGTTTGGATCCAGGATGGGTGTATTGTGCTGTTGCAACCCTTAGTGATTTCCCACCCTCCCTTCACGAAAATGTATGTTCATTTCCTATTTATTGTACCATCTTCATCTCTACGCCACTGATGCAAATATGAGGATAACCCGTATGGGTAGTAGGATGGGAAGCACAAACAAAAAAAATACATTGATGTGATATTCATACGCAGTTATATAATATATTTATTGTTCTATGCGTCTTATTGTCCATGATGACTACGCGTTATATTGTTCGTTAGGGCTACGCGTCATATTGCCCGTTAAGGCTACGTGTCATATTGTCCGTTAATGCTACGCATCATATTGTCCGTTAGGGCAACGCGCACCTCCATATTTTTTTTAGCACCGCGTCTTACTACCCGTTTGGGCCATACACTAATTATGATAATGTGTTAAGGATGAGGAAGTTTTAATTGAGATGAATTGTACCCAAATTTTTATGTAGGTAGAGTGAAAAATCATTTTGAGAAAAAACATTCCAGGGATTGGGATACGAAATTGGATCTTCCCGTCATCGGCAGTCTAACATATTTCTAGAGTAATGCCTCAGGACTACACAATCTAAGTATATGGGATGAGGCAGAGGAATTTGATGAAAATGAACCAAAATTTAGTTTGGTAGAGATGAAAGTATCAATAGCTGGAAGAGAAAAGGTAACGTATCAATCTCTTTCAGACCCCACGGCTTAAAATACAATGCTCTGTGTCGTTTTATGGAACTACTTCTTTATTCTGTGTAAGCTGATAATATCTTTTGACCTTCACCTACAACCACCTTATGTCATGTCAATAAGAAAGAGCGGAAATAAAACTACGAAACTTCTTATCTCAAGGTAAAGAAGAAAGCTCGCTGCCATGCCATGTTTCATCAAGTCTCTAGTTGATTTACGACTTCTTTGGTGCTGACTGACAGCTATGAAAAGCTACCAGAGCAAATTATGTATCTCTACGCCGAACCACATTATCTGCAAAAGTATATGTTTAGCAGCTGTCACTTTTGACAGTCAAAATTTAGGTCTATACAAGAAACATCTATGACAGTTTTATTTATGTTTTAGTTTTTATTTATTTTTGACCTTGATATGTTAATGTGAGGCCTAGCTAGTATCAATATTACTAATTTTTTCTACAATATTTAAAATTCTATTATTTAATCCCATATTGGTTTCTATTACAAATAAGTCATATTTGTTATGAACTGGCTTGTACCTTTAAGGGTTTTCCAACGAGGTCGCAGGAAACCCTTCCACATAATATCCGTAGGACCTACTGATAAATAAAAAGCTACCCTAATTTAAAAAAAAATCTATTTTAAATTCACTACTCTTAAACAGTTAACTAAGTTTCTTATAAAACTACAATAACTTATCACTTGAAGACTGAAGTCTTAGCCTAGTACTTATTTAATAATCACTGAGAAAGACTCGCTAGTATTTTTTATCACACTTCACAGAGGTTCTTCAAATACTATAAAAATCCTAAAACTTGAGGTTAGGCCTAGAGGTCAGCACAACACAATCTTGGGGTAAATGATATATTTTCTAGTCTTGATACACAGACTTGAATTTTCGAAAAATATTTAATGATCACTGAGAAACACTAGCTATTTTTTTTTATCACACGCTTCAATATTATATTGGAAAAATAATTATTTAAAGATCACTTAAAAACTGTTTATTCTCCAAGTATAACACGCTCACACACCGAACTAATATTCACAAAAGAGCACACGGATTATCCTAAGTAGCCGAATTAATATTAAAAAAAAAACACTGTGTTATTAAAATTTGTAATAAAATTATTAACAGTAACATAGGCACGCCAAAATACTCAACAATAAAATATTTTGTTAACTTCAACTTGTGGACACATGCACGTAGTTTTATTAATTGTATTTTATACGATCATTCACTGTTATAATGTATATTTAAAATTATTAGATTTTGGTTATGAGAATTACCGTTTGGTTTTTGGTATATGTTTTGAAGTTAGCGTCTGCTGTTTAATTCATATTAATTATTAAAAGCAAAAGCTCGTTAAAAGTGGCCTTAGATGCAAAAACAAATATGGCCACTGAGTGAAAGTTATGCTGCCGGTTGGTGACGTAGGCGACCTTGTTGCCGGTTGGATGGCGAGTGGTATTAATTCTCGTGTTTACAAAATTTATACTTTATATTATTTCACAAACATTTCGTATGTCTTTTTCTCTTTACTATCACTTACTATTTATTTATGTTAAATATATGTGAGGTCAGTTATAAAAAATATAAATAACTGAATATAATACCATTAAATGTATAATTTCACGCTCTATTTAACCTTTAATTGCCACAAGAGTTAAAAGAAAAACTATAATAGATTTATTAGACTATTATTTCTTAAATTTGATTATAGAAAATACAATTCTACCGTAATCCTTAGAGAAGTATTCTTAAAAGTGATTGATAATATTTTTAGTGACAATAATAGTAATACTTAGCAAATAATAATTATTTCAAAGTATGTCAACAAAAGTAACTTCCAGACAATGTTGGAATTACTTATAAAATCTTCTATACACTGAATAAGCCGGTCACGGACCAGTTCATCCCGAGATTCTTGATTAAACTGCGGGTACGCTTCCATTGCTAAACGCTGCAGGTCAATTGCGAGTGTTGTTAAACGCTCGTTTGTCTTGCGGTTACGTGAAACAAACGCCGCTTTCTTTAAATCTGGCAATAATGGTTTTTTGAAAACAATCCAACTCGGAACACACTTTATCAAAATCTGTTCTGTCTTTATCTGTGAGAGAACGGTAGACGCTTTGCGCTGACCCAGTAAGGGATAGTCCCAAAAACAAAGGACGTGATTCCTCCTTCCACCCATTAGCTGCGGCCAAGAGCTCGAAAGTATAGAGCCATTCTTCAAACGACTCATCCGTGTCCCCACTAAATTTGGACGGAAACAAAGCTGAACCAGCCATAGCGCTAAATAATAAATACCGTCACAATTATCTATAATAGTGAATAGTACCGTTCAGTCACACTAGCTATCAGGTAGCACACACGCACAAAATACAGAAAACATAATAATAGTAATAATATGTAATGATTTTGGAAGCACATCCACTACTAAACACTCAAATTAATAACAGTACTAAATTACAAGTTAATAATAAACTATCGTTCTAAGCGTATCACTTTTATACGAAACTATTACACACACCGCATGCCACCAGTGTAATGTTTGTTTAACACGTACTCTACCAGCCTAGACGCCGCTCCAAGGCCAGAGCTCACACTACCCGGCTGGCGGGATCTGTCGCCAACCCTTCTGTCTTGGTGAACACTAGGGGAGGGAGAATTGTCCCGTTATAACGTTCCCCCCTACCTGCTTGTTTACAGTCAGTGCTTGTCACTACACTAATAAAAAAAGGATTATTTTATTTTGGGAATCAGGCAATGCTGGTTTCCCGTGTTGGCAGTTGCTGGCCAATGTCAATAGACTCTATAATCAAAAGTAAATGTTTACTGGCCCTTTGGCAAAACTTCAGTAACGCTTGTTTATGGTAAGTCTTAGCTCTTTCCCAAACCCAGTCCAAGAACGTTTAATTAAATCAAACAGATGGACATTTTGTATCGCTGGTGTTACTTTCCTCCAATGGCGTACTCAGAAATGTAACAACTCTCTACTTTCCTTTCATTTGGCAAGTCTAGGGATACTCTTTACGCGATATCTTTAAACATCAAGTCGGTGGTTGAATGGTCTAAGGCGTCAACTCTTAATAAACTGGACTGCATATGACGGGAATATCGGGGATCGAATCACGGTCGGGTATACCAAGGGTGGTTTTTCCCAAAAGGTTTTCCTCTTTCCTCCACACACATTGGAGTACATTTCTTCTAAATTCAACGTTCCTCATCACTAACATATTAGCCGAATTAGTACATATGCCTATAGTCCGACTTGATGTAAAAATATCCATCAAGACTCGGCATGCTCTTCAGAGCGTGCATCACAAGCCAATAAACTCTATGATACAGTCGGCTAGAAATCGTAGCTTTACACGAACTTTATTGCACGTGGATCACTTATTATTAAACATTATTATAGATATAGAGCTAGTAGATGTTCCTAATACCAAACATTGTTGAAATATTGAATGATATCTGGATAAAAACTGCATTGAAAAGGCCGTTTTTGACCATTTTAGAATGACCTCACAGCTAACCTTTCGAGTAATCATTAAAATACGAATGCACTGAACACATTTCTGGCATATATTGGTCTTTTCTTTACCCTTAGGCCTTGTCTATACTGTTCGATTTGCTTGGAGGTTAGAGGTTAGCGGCCTGCGTAGCGAGCGCGTGACCCAAACAAACACTTGGTATTTAGTCTACGTGTGCGTCTCGAGAGTTGTCGCGAACTGGGCCCTCTAAGGGAACCCGTCAAGTGGTTCAACTGGTCGAATACAATCGCTCGGCAGCCAGGCGCCAACCGTTCTGTGAACATCAATCGCGCTCTATTTTATTTATTAGTGCTGTATTCCAAAGAGGAGCGCTGTGGGACACCAGTGACATCCTTCACAAGAATGTGGGAGTACTAAAAAAAGGTTCTGGGAAGAGATATATGTGGAGAATTAAACATTCCAGGCTAGTTAAATAGTTAAAGTATTTTTATTACATGCATAAATTAATATATGAGGATTCAACATTCCAAGTTAATGTATTTTTTGTGATGTAGTTTATTAAATATTAATATTAGATTAAATATTTTCTGGAAAGTCGTAATTTTGCCAAAGAACACTTCCTACATACGGGAACTGCACGCGTCATTGTGACGGTAATCAGTGTACAGTCAGAATGGAGGATGAAATAGATACATAACTTTTTTATCGATGAGAATAGACCTGTCATTTGGAAGTCAACTTTAGAAGAATACCACGTTAGAAATAAAAAAAAACAAGCAGCATGGATGGAGATGCGGGACGATATATCCAAATACTGATTGAATGAAAGCCATAATGCTAAAGCATCTTGGCAAGTTCTCTATCAATTTTTTCTCTAATCATTTTAATGAATTGGGGAAAAATATTTTTTATATACAGTGGAACTTCGTTTATAAGAACTAAGTGGGACCATATGTAATCTGGATTATCCGTAAATTATAGTAAAAGTGCATTAAAACTAGATACATTATTACCTACCATTTATTTTCACAATAACAATTTATGAAATACTTGAAACAATTTGTTACAGCCACTGTTCACATATAAAATGATGAGTAGAGACCGAATGTTAAGAAAAATGCCTTTACATTATTGTTACACATATCATAAAGATGACATATGTTCAAGTTAAGTTATTAAGGTTGTGTACAGCAAAGACAAGTATGCCTATTTTTTCTGCTCCCGGAGTGTACTTATCAGGTCCATGTCTTCAAACTGACTGAAGCCGAGAGTTGCGTCCAAATAGACGCAAGCCGCCAGTGTGCACTGCTCCGGGTGCTGTGACGTGGCGTCAACTTAGCGTCACCGGACGCAGGTCGCTTGTGTGAACTGCTTTTAGCGGTGACGCAGCGTCACAGGACGCGATTGTAAAGATGACGCGCGTCGCTCGTGGGCACCGGCCTTATCTATCACCCGTACCGACGGATTCTCGTTCTAAATGTCAGACTCATTTAGTGTGGTTTTCTGGTGATGGGGAGGTCGGGGTCGAATCCTGGATGGGTGTATCAAGGGCTGTTTCTCCTTGATTGTTTATCTCTCCTTCAAAGCAAATGTGGGTACATTTCCTCTTAATTCTACCTTCATAATTCCTTCTACACTATCACAATATGTTAATGCATTAACCCAAACGAGTAATAAGACGCAGATATATATATATATATATATATAATATATATATATATATATATATATATAAATCTGTGCTTCGTACATTTTAAGTTTTTATTAAAATAGTAATCAATCGTGAGGGGGGTGTAGAGATGCTCTGTTTGCCGTTCTTTGGGTACACCACTGCCTTCTTCTATAGTTTTTACATTCTCGTGACCCCCAGGCTAGGAGCGTCAAAGCAATCATGAGGGGGGGTGTAGGGATGCCCTGTTTGACGTTCAAAGCAATCGAATTCGAGATTTTGTTGGATATTTAAGTTTGATGACCCACCTAACCCGAAAAAAGTGCTTTTAGTTATGCCGTCTATCTATCTGTGTGTTGGTATCTCGGCCTTGAACCGAACCCACTTTACAGATTTGGCTTAAAAATGGGTATCTAGGGTTTTCATAAGGTTCCCCTGAGGAGTTTTTGAAATTAGCTATCCAACTACAAAATTAAGGGTAGTTTACTGAAGGGCAAAAAGAGAAAAAATATTAATTTTATCAACATTTGCTCTAACGATTTTTATTAAAATATGTATCTAGACACTATATAATATTAACAATAAAATGGTGGTTTTCATTTTCCAACGAAAATTACTTAAAGCGTACTTTACAAAAGCGAACATTTCGACACGAAATAGCTTATCGCTGTAAAGTTGTAATACTATTGAATATAAAACACTTTTACCTGAAACATATTTTTAAAAACAAAAAGTTTTCGAGCTATAGGCAAATATAATTGTTTAAACGGTGGTCTGGGAAATGGGGTAAATACTCTTTGGTGAACACAGATGTTCCTATTTTATCAATTTGTTTCTGTAAAAGTGTATATTATTTTATTTATACTCTTAGGTGGCATGTGATTAACTTTTTTCCATCATGCAACAATATTGTATATTATTTCTCTTCCTAAATCTCAGTAACTTTAAGTAATTTAACTGTTTCCATTTTTAGATAAAAGTATTTGTAGTGCACAGGACCATTTAAATCCTGTTCATCGATAGTATTTTGGTAAATAAGGACTAAAATAAGCCAATTTCTGAAAAAAAGGTATATATAAGGTACAATTTTAATAAATATACCAGCATTATCTTGATAATGCTGGTAGGTCTGTGAACCAAATTGATAAAACTCTCAAGTGCACCGAGTTGAATATTGACCACGGCCTAGCTTGCTGGTCCTCCGTAGCCATACTGCCGGTCCTTGTGTAGCATTGAGCCCGGCCTAGCTTGCTGGTCCGTAGCCATACTGCCGGTCCTTGTGTAGCATTGAACCCGGCCTAGCTTGCTGGTCCGTAGCCATACTGCCGGTCCTTGTGTAGCATTGAACCCGGCCAAGCTTGCTGGTCCGTAGCCATACTGCCGGTCCTTGTGTAGCATTGAACCCGGCCAAGCTTGCTGGTCCGTAGCCATACTGCCGGTCCTTGTGTAGCATTGAACCCGGCCTAGCTTGCTGGTCCGTAGCCATACTGCCGGTCCTTGTGTAGCATTAAACCCGGCCAAGCTTGCTGGTCCGTAGCCATACTGCTGGTCCTTGTGTAGCCTTGAACCCGGCCTATCTTGCTGGTCCGTAGACATACTGCCGGTCCTTGTGTAGCATTGAACCCGGCTTAGCTTGCTGGTCCGTAGCCATACTGCCGGTCCTTGTGTAGCATTGAACCCGGCCAAGCTTGCTGGTCCGTAGCCATACTGCCGGTCCTTGTGTAGCATTGAACCCGGCTTAACTTGCTGGTCCGTAGCCATACTGCCGGTCCTTGTGTAGCCTTGAACCCGGCCTATCTTGCTGGTCCGTAGCCATACTGCCGGTCCTTGTGAGCCATACTGCCGGTCCTTGTGTAGCATTGAACACTGGGTCAGAATTAAACACACAAGCACACACTCATTTAGATAGGGCACAGATGAGGAAGATAGTTATTAGAAAATGCACCAGCATTTTGTTGTGGAGTATTTTTTTCACTTGTCCAGGCTATCCGCATTCAAACACACAAAGGTGGTAGAGATGAGGAAGCTAGAATTTTAGTGGGAAATTTACCTGCATTTGCATGTAGGGAGAGTGTGAAACCATTTAGGAAAACCAGACTCAACTGACTGGTATTTGAAGCCCAATCTCTCCGTCATTAGCAGGCCAGTCTGGCACGAGAGTGACTGACGCCTTATACACCGTCTTGTCTCTGAAGTGGGTAAGACCCGATTAATTTACTTATAATTAGTAATGCAGAAGACAGGTAATGTCTACATCAACATAGAGCCGGTATTAATAAGTCATGTTTCCCTCGGTCTGTATTTAGTCGCGGCCGGTCCGCGCATCGCATGCGGCGAGCAATAAACTCGGCCACCTTGGGTGGGGTACCCCATATTAGGGCGTGGAGGTTACTGACCTGCGCCCGCGAGGGCCTCATTTCGTCCTAATTAGATACACTTTGGAAATATTTTACTGCAAGCTATTCCACCCACACCGACGGCTATGTGATTCAAGGCGTCAGGCTTTAAATAAATTGTATTCCTGGTGACGGAGAGGTCCAGGTTTGAGTGTCAGCCAGGGGCACTAGAGAGGAATTGAGGTCATCGCTGATTGAGTTTTACTCTCTTCACGCTATTGTGGGTGGGCTTTTCATAAAATAATTCCCCCTGGCATTAATAAATATGTTCTTTGCATGCATTATAACTTTTTCTTTCTTTATACACCTCAGAGATAAAGTATTGTGATGGTAAAGAAAAATTGAACCCGAGATTTTGATAAATGTTGACGTTTCATGACCTCCTAAAACCAAAAAAGTTGTTTTGGCAATCTTGTTTGCCTGTACCCAGGGCTAGAGCAAGAAACAATTTTACTGATTGGGCTAAAACTTGTTATCTGAGGTTTTCATAAGGTCTCCCCGACCGTTTTTAGAATTAGATATCCAACCCTAAATTTAAGGGTAGTTTACTGAAGGGGAAAAAAAAATCGATTTTCTCAAAATTCACTATACTTTATTGTATCGTGGGATGCTGAGTGCCAGAGAGTCACTATATACTCTATTGTATCGTGGGATGCTGAGTGCCAGAGAGTCACTATATACTCTATTGTCTAGGGGGATGCTGAGTTCCAGAGAGTCACTATATACTCTATTGTATCGTGGGATGCTGAGTGCCAGAGAGTCACTATACTCTATTGTCTAGGGGGATGCTCAGTGCCAGAGAGTCACTATATACTCTATTGTCTAGGGGATGCTGAGTGCCAGAGAGTCACTATATACTCTATTGTCTAGGGGATGCTGAGTGCCAGAGAGTCACTATATACTCTATTGTCTAGGGGGATGCTGAGTGCCAGAGAGTCACTATATACTCTATTGTCTAGGGGGATGCTGAGTGCCAGAGAGTCACTATATACTCTATTGTCTAGGGGATGCTGAGTGCCAGAGAGTCACTATATACTCTATTGTCTAGGGGGATGCTGAGTGCCAGAGAGTCACTATATACTCTATTGTCTAGGGGGATGCTGAGTGCCAGAGAGTCACTATATACTCTATTGTCTAGGGGGATGCTGAGTGCCAGAGAGTCACTATATACTCTATTGTCTAGGGGATGCTGAGTGCCAGAGAGTCACTATATACTCTATTGTCTAGGGGGATGCTGAGTGCCAGAGAGTCACTATATACTCTATTGTCTAGGGGGATGCTGAGTGCCAGAGAGCCACTATATACCCTATTGTCTAGGGGATGCTGAGTGCCAGAGAGTCACTATATACTCTATTGTCTAGGGGATGCTGAGTGCCAGAGAGTCACTATATACTCTATTGTCTAGGGGATGCTGAGTGCCAGAGAGTCACTATATACTCTATTGTCTAGGGGGATGCTGAGTGCCAGAGAGTCACTATATACTCTATTGTCTAGGGGGATGCTGAGTGCCAGAGAGTCACTATATACTCTATTGTCTAGGGGATGCTGAGTGCCAGAGAGTCACTATATACTCTATTGTCTAGGGGATGCTGAGTGCCAGAGAGTCACTATATACTCTATTGTCTAGGGGGATGCTGAGTGCCAGAGAGTCACTATATACTCTATTGTCTAGGGGGATGATGAGTGCCAGAGAGTCACTATATACTCTATTGTCTAGGGGGATGCTGAGTGCCAGAGAGTCACTATATACTCTATTGTCTAGGGGATGCTGAGTGCCAGAGAGTCACTATATACTCTATTGTCTAGGGGATGATGAGTGCCAGAGAGTCACTATATACTCTATTGTCTAGGGGGATGCTGAGTGCCAGAGAGTCACTATATACTCTATTGTCTAGGGGGATGCTGAGTGCCAGAGAGTCACTATATACTCTATTGTCTAGGGGGATGCTGAGTGCCAGAGAGTCACTATATACTCTATTGTCTAGGGGATGCTGAGTGCCAGAGAGTCATTCTTAACCTAGCTCTTTATCACAACACTTTACTCGAATTCATACATAATTTTTTTAAATCGGTAGAGTATTTTCCTTCTGATTTAAAGGTCATGGGTTCTATTCCTCTATAGAAACTACACTTTATTGATAGGTAGTTTCTTTTATTCCCCTTTCTTTGAGTGGTAAATAAGTGTCATGGGATCTGAGTTTTTATGTTTTATCTTGCTTTAAATTCGTGTAAGACTTTTAGCTTACATGTATTAAATGCATTATATATATACACTTTTGTCCACAATAAATATGCACACACATACATACTCATATACACACAAAACATTCACAGCCTAATATTTATTTGTACGTCGCTCCCGCCCTTTTGAAAACGATAAACATATTAAAAATAAACCACTCATTCTAAATTACCTTGAGTCACATCTACTTAGAGTCTGTTCAGCGTAGGAATTGTTCTCTGAAAGGCCTTTACCCCTACTAGAAATCTATTATATAGTAGGATATTAGTAGGAAAAAAGACCTTTCAGAGAGTAATTCCTACCGTGAATGGAGTATACAAAGTTAGCTGATTCAGATAAATATTTCCATTCAAGACGTAAACTTTAAATAAACTATATTTACCCTTCTAGGAAGTAATCCTTCCTTTACATAATTGCCCGGAAAACTTATCGGACAGCCGAATCGATGCTCGGCTAGTCGGTGTCTTAAACTTTCTATTTCCTCCACAGCGTCTTATTATCCGCCTTCAATTACGTTGATGGGTAGTAATTAGGAAGGTAGAATGTGAAATGCACCTGAATTTGCATGGAGTAAGAATAGGCTGGTATTTGAAACCTTAACTTCCCATAACCGATGATCAGGCTTATAAAAAAAAAAAAAAAAAAAATTGACGTCTTGAACCACGTGACCACCGATGCTTTTAAAAAAAAAAAAAAAATTTATTAAGTCGTTGTTTGTAATATCCGTTGCCCTTCCCTCCACAGGGTCTGACGAATAGCTATCTTTAATTTGGCATAGTTTAATATGTATTGCCATAAGTAAATAAAAAAGGAAAATATTTATCAACCATAATGCTAACGTTTATTGAACATGCTTCGGTTGCCGCATGGTCTAAGGCGTTACTCTCATGTTAGATTGGATTGCCGATGACTGAAAGATTGGAGTTCGATCATGGTCGAGTGTTCTGAGGGTGGTTTTTCCAAAATGGGTTTCCACTCGCCATTCATGCAAATGTGGGTACACCTTTAAATTCAACCTTACTTATCCCTAACTCATTAACGTTGTTAGTACATATGCATGTAACTTGATCAAATAGTAAGATGCGGTGATAAAAAATAATTCTGGCTGTCCATTAAGTAAGGTAGGCCTACCAGTTATGCTTAGGATCTGTCAGGGTATATTTTACATAGCTAAAAATAAGTTTCGGGTAGAAAAAAAAATAATAAAAAAAAAAAAAAATTCGAAGTGAATGTGATAGTGAATTATGAATATGTTCATTTAGCTTACATCTTTTT